>JAASFW010000001.1:0-144400 GCA_023334005.1 Globisporangium orthogonon | reverse complement strand
TGCTGTTCTCACGCCTAACACACGTGTTCTGCGGGATCGACTGCTTATCACCGGTAACTGATGGGCTTGAAGTAGTCAATACCGCAACAACCAACACAATCGAATGCCTTGCCCTACTGAGCTGAATGCGCTGGGGCTACATACCGAGGTCCAGTTCGATTCATCAAGCGAGCCCTTCAGTTCGGTGTGGCCTCTGAGGTTTACTACAACTCAAAAATCAGCTCTTCGAGCCTTCGGAGCACAACAAACTCCTGGTCCATTCGGAAACTCTCGGTCGCGTTGTGTGTGTGTGTGTATGTGCAAGACTCAGGAAACAGCACCCCGATCACGGCGAGCCTTCGCTACCCAGAGCCTCGATGATGGATCCGGCGGCGGAAGTCACACTGCATCATTGCAATGATTGGCATCTCGTCCAACTAATGCCGCATTTAGGTAACTGATTCTCATCCGAGTTCCCGCACAACACAATATCATGCAGTCGCCGCAGAACAGCCGCCGCCGCCGCATCATCGCGTTCGACGGCGACAACCCGGTCGCCGAGGTGTGTGCGGCGCTGCGGCGCGCGCTGCTCACTCCGGACGCTGCGCGCAACCGAGCCGACTATGAACTGCTGGACGCCTATGGTGCGTCTCATCTAGCACTGCGTCACAATATACTCCAGCCACTTGCTATCGTTCGTTCAATCTCTCACAACATGAATCGCTACGTGCATTCGAGCAGTGCACGCAGTGTCGCACTTTGCGGACGTGCCGCCGGACGATCGACTGCGCTACCTCCGTGCCGGCAAGGGGATCGAGATCGAGCGCGGCGAGGCGCTGTTCAATATCGGTGACGCCGCCGATGCATTCTATTGCGTCATGTACGGCTCGCTCAACGTCGTGCTCGACTTTGCACGCATGGCGGCGCCGACGCTCTCGGACTTCGAGGATATTAACAGTCGCGCGCGGGTGCACGAGAGCCTGCTCAACCCTGGCGGCACTGGAGGTGAGGATACGAATCGGGTAGCTGGAGCGCTCGGATTTGTCATGGGGGATGCAAGCACTCAACGGAGCAGATTCAGAAGATGCTGTGGGCAGGATAGAAGGTAGTATTGATGAACAAACTGACTCACACCTACTCTTGTGTTCGTGTATTGATCGCCCAACATGTGTCTGAAGAGATATTGCAGGACGCCAATTATGTCGTGCGCACACTCAAGGCGCTTGAATGCTTTGGAGACGTCGGACTGCTTCTGAGCGACCAGCACCGCACAGCATCTGTGGTCGCATGTGAGCGTACGCTGCTCATGAAGATCGATCGCGAGACATTCCTCGAGTTGCGCAGCAGCAACATCTCTCGAGAACTGCGGTGCGTAACTGATGTGGATACAAAGAGGATGGCTGTCTGTACCTGTCAACACACGCCCTCACGTGCTACTTACTACTTGATTGAATGCCAAAGCGAGAAGATCAAGTTCTTGTCTTGCGTGCGCGGATTTGATCAATGGGACTCGGAGAGCACGCTCAAGCTCTGCGGGCGGCTCGAGAAAGTGACGCTCGGGTACAACGATATCGTCGTATCCGAAGACGAGCCTTCGAGTGCGTTGGATGAGAGTTCGCGCATTTGAGGTTGCGCTTTTGCGTCAGTTTGTACGTCACTAAGAAGCATGCCGTGTAATTCTGTTGTTGTCATGATTGCCTGGAAGACTACTTCCACTTTGTCAAGCACGGTGAGTGCCGTCTCATCAAGCGCTTCCAGTTGCGCAAGCACACCAGAGAAGTCAGCTTTGTGGAGATCTGTACGGTTGGGAGGTATGTCGGTGCTGGTGTCAGGTGACGGCTGTTCACTTCTTGATAGCAGACACCAAGGTCTCACCGCATCTCGCTGATTATGTTCACTGCAGTCGTCACTACTTTGGGTCGTTCGAGGTGCTTCGGGGCGAACCAAACGCCAGCTTCTCGGTTCTCGTATCCTCGCCGACCGCGATTCTCTACCGGCTCGACCGCGTGGACTTCCGACAGATCGCGCTCAAAGATCCGCTCATCGAGTCACTCCTGCGCACCGAGA
Organism: Globisporangium orthogonon; assembly: GCA_023334005.1. Classification (NCBI taxonomy): domain Eukaryota; phylum Oomycota; class Peronosporomycetes; order Pythiales; family Pythiaceae; genus Globisporangium; species Globisporangium orthogonon. The sequence continues at coordinate 142,354 of JAASFW010000001.1, read as the reverse complement.
CTCTCGGACTCGCTGCTCGGATCGACGAGGCGAGCGTGCGGCAGGACCTCGCAGTGGACGCCAAGTGGGGAAGATACCGGCGCGAGCTCGCAGCTGAGGTGCTCGCGAAACACGAGCAAGAGCACGCTCTGACGTGCTTCGGGCAGCGTTCTCCCGATAAAAACTCGCACATTCGTTCGGTGCGGCGCCCGCTGCCGGCGATCAGCAGCAGCAACACCAGCGCCTCTGGTGTGCCTTCACCGCGTAGCAGCAGCAACAATGCTGCCTCTTCCATCAGCGTGGGTCCACCAATGTCACCACCGCCCGGTGCGCGCTCGACCAAGAACGCTTACAACCGTCGCCCGAGCATTCTTGTGACTACGCCGACGCGTTCTCAGCAGCCTGTGCGCAGTAAGAAGTGGCTCGAGGTGAGGCCGTCTCTCGAGAACTCGCGGGCTTGGTAGTCGACATATCGGGTATTGATCTCCTTCATGCGTCGCTGATACCGATCCAATTCCCTTCTCTCCTTTCGCGACATGTTCGCAGTGGGCGAAAGCTCGCGCGACGGAGATCGTCACCAGCCACGACGGCGAGCGTATCGACTTACCGACCGACGAGGCAAGGCAGCACTCAAGCGTGAGATGTGGGAGTGCGAAGGTTCACCGAGTGGCTCACTCATGTGTTTGCATGCCTCTGTGATTTGGTGTGGTGTGCAGGCGACGAAGAGCCACATCCAGTGGAGCAAGACCTCGAAGATTCTTGGTGGATTGGTGGATGAGGACGAAGACAAGGTGGCTTCAGCGATCGTCTCGCTCTTCTCGCGGGCAGATGATGCGAAGCGACGGTAAGCAAGAGATACAGTCCTCAGGAGTCTTGACACCGTACAATTTTCTTTATTGGCAATAGTTCACAACGCTGGCATCTTCACTTGTATGCTACATCAATCTTGCGCCCCTTTCGTCCGGGCCGCGGTCAGGCTTGCATGTGCACGAGCTCCGAGTCCTCTGTGATCGGGTAGAGCTGGTCGAACTGGTGATCGGTCTCTGCTCGCAGCGACTTCCGTGTCGGCGGAGGAAAGCCGCGCGTGGCCGACCGGCGACTCGGCTCGATGACACTCGACGTCGACTCGCGCTCCAAGTCATTATTGTTGCTGCTGTGCACCGACTGGGACTCGCGCGCGCCACTCTTTGGCGCAGGAAGCACGGCCGTGTCCTCCGGGCCGGAGATCTGCAGGAACTGGCGCACCGCTTCCATCGCAGGGCACCTGCTGTTGACACAACAGCGAACCTGGCGCTTGGGCGCTACGCGGTACGAGTACAGCAGCGCGTCTGTGAAGCGCTGTAGCAGCACGAGGCGCTCGCGCGCTATCGCGAGATCGGCGCCGCTCTTCCAGACTCCCAGGAGCTTGCGGCGCGGGAACTTGAGCTGCTGTAGCTGCTGTAGCTGCTGCTTACACGGGCCGTGGCCGCAGTGCTGCGCCGCCCCGAGCAGCGCGAAGAGCTGCCGTCGGAACTCGCGGAGCTGCGAGTAGCGCTTGTGCAGCACGAAGTGCTCGGCGCCCGAGTCCACGTGCAGCATGTAGACGCAGTGTCCGTCCTTGCGGAAGACGCCGACGAAGCGCACGCTCGCGCTCGAGAGTGGCGTGCCGCTGTTGTCGTCGACCGACGATGCGCTCGAGCCGCCGGATGACCATGGCCGGAAGCCGCTCGAGCTCGCGGTCGATGCCGGCGAGGGCATCGAGAGCCGCATCTGGTAGGACAGCGGCGACTGCTGCTTGGTAACGCCCATGGCGTCGACACCGCCGAAGCTCTTGCTCCTGATGGACCAGAGCTGCTGCTGGTGCTCCTGCTGCTGATTGTGCTGCTGGTGCCCGAGGTCGTCCGAACGGCGGTGGCGCCAGTGCGGCTCATCGAGCGTGGCGCCCGTCATCGTCGGCTGCGGCGGCGGTAGAAGCGGCTTGGAGCGCGCGAGCGAGTGACGACGTGCGAGCTGTCGCGCGAGAGCGGGAATGAGAGGAAGAGCGGAAGAGCGGAAGAGCGAGCGTCGGTGCTTAGTCTGTCAAGAAGTCATGACTCGAAGAGGATGACATTGTTCAGTCTATCATCGCTGGGCGTTGCTGCGGAGACGGGGCGAATGACTTGGCGTTTGTATGACAGAAAAGGGTTGTGTGTGTGGGTAGGAAGGAGATTCATTTCATTTCTGTCAAGGAGCCATTTTTGTGGACAGAAGTAGAGAGCGTGGGTGAACACACGTGGTGCCAGATGCGAAACGATCGAGGGCATGAGGGCAGCCACAGCCGCAGCAGGTAGGCCGATTGGTTGGTCGGCACTGGCTGAGGACTGAGTCAAGGACGCAAGTAGTAGCCACAGTCGCAACAGCCAGCCAGTCGTGCAGCGCTCGTCGAGACTCTGCTGCCAGTTGTGTGGGTTCGGGCAAGAGTCCATGTACGTAGATTGAAGCCACGTGGTCTCGTACCCGACCAAATCCACTACTAAGGACAGACTTTGACAACTACCAGGCTGAACCCATGCAAAAGCACAGTGGTGCAGCAGCAATTACACAGGCAGGAGGAGCAGCGAAATCCTGGCTGGAAGTGCAACGATGTTCTGCAGGGCGGCGACACCACAAAGCGAAAGCTTAGCGCCCAATGATTTAAGCATCTAATCCGGTAACCCCTCGTGCGTCCAATGCGTGTCCTTTGTCTCCGACCAACGCCAGCAACGCCACCAACTGACAACCGATCAGTAGCGCTGTCGACCAGCCAAGCTGAACCGACTGACTCACAGCAGGCAAGCGCTGTGCTGAACCTGCCAGTCGCCCGACGCCTCGCCATTTGTATGCGGACTCGTACCTATACCGTGGTATTACCCTTCAGGCCGACGACTCGTAGAAACCTAACAGCTGCCTGGCACCATGGATTGCGGCTCTGCCAGACACCGGGAGTAGACTCCGATGGAAAAGTGCGCTCGCGCACATCGATCGATTTCGCCTAGGAAGCCCCAAGCGCACACTCGCTCGAGGACGGCCCACGACTTCCTCCGAAGTGCCGCCAGCTCGCAAGTTCCCAGCAACACTGCAGTCCCGAAATCGAATGTTCTTCGTCCCGAATTTGAAGTCAATCGCGCCTATAATCCATTTCAGACTAAGACGGCAGCTTCGGAAAATATCACAAACGACCTTTTTTGGCATCCCAAAAAGATCGCGACATCCGTCATTCGAACACCAGCGATCCAGCAAGTATGGGCACGACCTGCGCTGCGCCGCCCGCCGACGCCTTCCGTCGCTCCGACGAGCTGCGCGCGCTCGCTGCGCCGCGCTTCGTGCACCCGGACGTGCCGAGCGCGCGACCCGTGCCCACGAACGCTTGGTGGGGCAACCTGCTCGCGTGGGACGGCGCCACGGAGAGTGACGCCATCTTCAGCTCGCCCTACACGTACAAGGTGGTGCAGGGCGCGGCGGGCGCCCTCAGCCGCGGGCTCGCGCTCAGCTATCTCGCGCAGTACCGCGTCGATGGCCCCCCCAACGACAACGATGCGGTGCGCTACTACTTCTACCCGCCCACGATCAAGAACCTGCTCTTCTCGGCCGCCGAGTTCGGCGCCGACGGCGACCACCCCACATTCACGGTGGACAATTGGGACGACCTCGGCGTCACGCTCTCCATGGCGCGCAGTAGCACGCGCTTCCTGCGCACCTACCTCTCGGTCGGCAACGCCTTCACGACCGTCGAGTACGAGGACCTGCACGTGCAGCTTTGCTCGGACCATGGGTGGCTCACAATCAACGGCCAGCCGCTCGTGCATGGGCGCGAGTACGCCGGCGAGTGCTTCGTCGTGACGCTCAACAACGGTCAAAAGTGGGCCTTGTTCTTCTTCCCGACGGGGGCAGCGGCGCCGCCCACGACGCTCCGCTTCGAGAACAACAAGCTCACGACCACCACAGAGTTCAACGGCTTCGTGCAGGCAGCGTACGTCTCGAACAACCCAGACGGGGACGCGGCGGACGCGAGTATCTTGCAGCTCTATCAGCGCACGGCCAGCGTGTTCGCGAAAGGCGCGCGCGTCGAGCACTCAGACGCCCGTGCTGAGGCGTTTGCGTTCGACTGGAACCTCGTCTCACTTGCGCCGCACGCCTCACCGCCGCGCGAGTTCCTGCACTTTGCGCTTGATCATCTCCGTCAGATGATTGACACGTCGTCCGCAAAGGCCGAGCCTGAGCTCACGCTGCACGCGCACACACGCGGTCCCATGCAGGCGTACACGACGAGCGTGGCGCGCCACGAGTGGACCTTCCGCGTGCCTCTCGCCACCCACGCGGCGGTGGAGAAGTACACGTCTCTTTACCCGCCTGATCGGGAGCTGACCCCCGACCGAGTGACGGCGCTGAACCTCAGCCGGGTGCTGACAGACGAGATCTATGGCGACTGGGAGCAGGCGCTGCCGCATGAGGGCAGCTACTACTTCAAGGGCAAGGCGTTGCAGAAGTTCGGCACGATGTGTCTCTTGGCGAAGAAGCTCGCGACGACGACGAACCCCGAGCTGCTTCCGGTCGCGCAGCACGGGATTGAGCGCTTAAAGCGGCTGCTCGGAGCGTTTGTCACGAATGCGTCGGCGTACCCACTGGTGTACGACACGGTCTACAAGGGCATCATCACGAGTGAGGCAATCGCGAAGCGCGACGTGAACGTGGACTTTGGCAACGCAGTGTACAACGACCACCACTACCACTACGGCTATATCATCACTGCCGCCGCGATGGTGCTGCATCTGTGCGATGATGATGACGCGTGGCGCAGTTCGCGTGACGCAGTGAACTTGCGCATGTTCATCGACACGCTTGTGCGCGATGTGATGAACCCGGCGGACGGTCTCGAGCACTTTCCACGCTTCCGGAACTTCAACTGGTTCCTCGGCCACTCGTACTCGCATGGCGTGACGCCCATGGCGGACGGCAAGGACGAAGAGTCGACGTCGGAGGAAGTGAACTTCTTCTACGGTGTGGCGCTGTACAGCGCGATCACGCAGGACCAAACGATGCAGCAGCTCGCAAAGCTCATGCTCAAGGTGTACTCGGTCGCTGTAAACACGTACTTTCTTATCTCGGACGCTGGCAGCCCGATCCACCCGCCGGCGTTCCGCAAGAACAAGATCACTGGCATCTTTTTCGACAACAAGTGCGACTACACGACGTGGTTCAGTCCAAACAAGGAGTGCATCCACGGCATCCAGATGCTGCCGGTGTCTCCGATCACGCCCGCGATTCGCTCCACGACGTTCGTGCGCGAGGAGTGGGACCAGGTTCTGTCGAAGTTGCCGTTCGTGCAGGACTGGCGGGCGCACGCGAACGGCTGGACGTCGTTGCTCTTCTCCAACTACGCCGCAGTCGACAGCGCGCTGGCGTGTCGCGTGCTGGCGGAGTGTCCGATGGATGATGGGCTCAGCCGCGCGTGGGCGCTCTACCTCGCAGCCACGCGCCAGTAGCTCTGGAGGCGTTGCTGCTGTCTTGCTCCCGCTTTTGATTGCATGTGTTTGCATGGTGGTTTTGCACCGATACAGTGATGGCGGCGCTGGACGCTGCGCGGACTGCATCGAAGATGAAGCAGTGCATCAAGATGTTGCACACACGCCTTGCTTAAGATTACCAAAATCGTACGCTTTGCGCCCTCCTTTCTCGGCAAACTCATTGCGCGAGTGCGTTGAGAAGCGACTGCGCGAAGTTGCTCACTCCTGGGTCGGAAGAGAAGCGTTCGCGAGCCGCGTTGAGACTCCTTCATCCGCAGTGACGTCAAGCAGGCGCATAACAGAGTTAGTTGCCTGGCAGCCATACTCCCTAAAATCCTTACAAACAACTGAGATGCTGACCGGAATAAGAGGTGGAACCGCGTTTCCGAAACTTCGGCGAAAAAGTCTGGTAGCTTGCCCATGATCGCTCCCACCACCTTGAGTGCGTTCATGCAAACCTGGGAGAACGTAGTCATAGCATATCCAGTTCAGGTTTGTGATGGCTGTCGGCAATCAGCGAAGATGTCCCCGACAGACCTGCTGGTGGTGGGATCTCAAAAGCGCCGATGTGGCTGAATCGAAGCACTTTTCCATGGGCTCGGGATTCTTCAGTGACACGACATCGTTGATCTTGTAGATGCAGGTGAACAACACCTAGAGCAGCAAGTGGCGCTGAGTATAGCCAGGCTTTGTGCAAGCTCTTCCCTCGCAAATATTAGAAAACGAACCTGGAGTGAACCTGCGGCGATGGCGCTGCTGGAGGCACTCTCGGATACGTCAGCGAGTCGAGCGATGACATTACTTGCCGTAAATGCCGCCAGCGTTGTCGAGTTGAGTCGTCCAACAATGCTGCATCGTAGTACCAAAACACGGCAAGCGTGAGAACTGATACAAATCTTACCATACCCTTGTACGACTTACACTTACCTCAGAAGGATGTTGCATCCGCAAATGCGGACTTGGAGCGGAAGTGCCAAGTTGCCGGCATCGTGGAGACTCGCGCTACTGACAAGTGAGAGCACCATCATCTCGACCGAGAACGCCAGCTCGCTTGGCTCCCGTTCATCATCAGCGTGACCGATAGCGAGATTATCGGAGGCAATCCAGTCCAACACCACGTCCAGCAGCGAAGTCGTCGAGGATGATCCTGGATGCGCTGATCGCTCTCCCAAATCGCGCAGCACAAGCAGCGCGATACAGTCCATGCAGCCGAGCTGAAGATCCGCAAGTAAGTTCGTCTCTTGACCATGGCCATCAATTCTCGAGAAACCATTGATGCCACCAGCGCTTGGAATACTGAGTAACTGCAACAGGATCGCGAGGATGAACGGCACTTGGGTGATGTCCTTGAACACGTGTGGATCCTCGTTGATCACGCGGTTGAGGTAGTACACCATTAGCTTTGCCGTGACAATCCCACACGCCTCAGGGTGGGTCGCGAGTCCATCTAGAACCGGGTTGTACAGGGATTCCGCGGCAGAAGTCGCTGCAATCACCGGCGCTTCTTCTCGAAGAAACGCGAGCAGCTGGGAGAAAACAAACGGCATCACCGAGACTGAAGGCATCTTCGAGAGAATCTCCACCGCGAGCATCTTCACCTCCTTGAACTCGAGTGGGTCAAGGAGCTGAAGCGCGAGAAGGTGGAACAGCTCTTGCCCACTCTTCCCAGCTGAGATTGGCGCTGATTTCGTATTGGCGGTGAAGTCTTCCAGGTGGCCGAGGTCTTCGATATCGCACTGCATGATTCCATCGTGCACACGTTTACAAGTATCAGCTGTCGACTGCCAATCGCTCATGCAAAACGATATCGAACACGTACGTGCAGCTTATGGTTGGACACCAAAGCAGAAAAGCAGGAACGAGGGAGCACGCGAAGTACCAGCACGGGAGCAAGACGTGCAAACAACAGCGCTTCCACAGCGCTCGCCGCGCGCGTGGACTTGTCCTCTAGCAACGTCTCCGTGAGGCGTGCTTGTGTCTGTACGAAGAAGCAACACACGATATCGCGAATGAGCCCTCTTACTATTTATCTTAGGCGTTCCACACGACAGAACTAAGCAAATGATACCTTCATTTGGCGGAGCACCTCCGCCACGACGGTCTTGAGCACGCCGCAGCCATCCATGTCACTCTTGAAGTCGCCGCCTTCAATCCACCCAGCAGCCACCAGTTCTCGCAAGAAACGGAGTGAGAATGAGTCGCGCGGCGAACCGAAGAGTTTTCGAAGCAGTACGAGGACAACACGGGATCGCTTCACAGGCGACACCACGACCTTGATCCATCTGGAGAGTACGTAAATCGACACCAAAGTGAGCAGAAACATGTGTCAGAGATCAATACGTATAGTGTAAAAGTATCTCCAACACACGCACCCGTTCGCTGACTGCGACAGAACTCGCTCGTGGAAGTCTTGGGCTTTCTGGACCTCCTCACTGTGACGCTCGGCAGAGGCATCTGAACGGACGAGCTGAGCCATATCACTCGGAGACAGCACATCCCCATAGCAATCTCTGCTCTCCAGATCATGCATGTCGCTCGTTGGAATTTGTCGACAGGTATCAATGAACGCTGCTGTTATCTGCTCCAGTCGCTCTTCCAGTCGTTGCTCTGATCCACTCGAAGAATACAATAGAGCGAGTCCGATCGTTGAGATTCGTTCACTAATCGTGCTGAGATTCGTGAGAAACCGCGTGACGAACACGACATCCAGCAGCGGGATACACAGCAGCGCCTGCATCATCAACAGCGTCAGCATTTCCAGCAAACTTCGTGAGGTCGGTGCAACTGAGAGTTGTGTACCTCTCGAACGATCGTAGGATCTTCTCGCGTCAGCAGCTTCACAATCACTGGTGATAACTCTCGTCTGCAATGAACCGTTGACGCAATGAGAAACCAGTGCAGGCTCAAAGACACCAGGAAGACTGTGAAGGCAGCGACGCTGCTTGCTTGCATACCTCCAGGAGTTGTAAGCATCACGCGAGGAGACACCCCCTTTTACCAGAAGATCCGCGATATCTGGAACTAAGCACAGCGAAGTCTGTCTCCAGCGTACGAGAGCAGCAAACTTCGTTACCACGAGTGGCAAAAGCATCAGGTGTTGAGGAAAGACGTACCTGCACTGAGCTCGAATCCGATGCCTCCAGATACTGAAGAAACTCGGATGAGAGAACCAAGCTCCGCTCAACGGCAAACTCTACGAGCAGCTCCCGAAGTGCGGCCAGCTCGCGGTTTTGGATGAATGACTGAAACCCAAATGCTTCGAGCCCACTCTTGAACACGCGCAGCAGCAGCGCAAGGAACGCACGACTCTCGTCGTCGCCCTTGATTAGCTGCGATTGCTGCTGGATAGCCACCGGTTTCTCGGCGTGTTCTCTATCCAGCACCAACGCTATCAGAGAGGTTGCAACCGAGCCAACAAGCGTCGTGTTTCTCCGCTGAATGCCGAGTCTTAGAGCCCTCATGAAGATCACCAGCAATGCTCCTTTCGTCTCCGGATCTTCCTCCGCAAGTACATGCGCAGCTTTGACTTTCCCGCTTCCAGCAACGTTCAGCAGAATCCACACCTGGCGAACTCTGGCAATGAGCAACTCGGTATTCGCGGTCGAACAAGCCTGTCTCTTGCCGTTACTGGAAGCGCGGTGCCATTGAAGAATCGCGGTTCGCAGCGAAACTCGAGGCTTCATCTTCCGGACGCGCATAATGGCATCGCTTCTTGAGCACAGCAGCATTGCCGAGGCCGTCCAGTGCCAGCTTAGCATTTCCAGTGCTAAAAAGAAAGGTGCATTGTTCGATTGCCGTGACGCCTCCAGTGTCCGGCAGATGACGACGTACTCCTTCAGCTGCTTCAGCGCGAGCGTAAGGAAGAACTTCCGAGGAGATGCGTGGTATCGTTCGAGTGTCGTGATCGCAACGTCAGCTCCGAGCAGGAAGCACGTCGACACCGCATACACTTCCACTTTATCAACCCGCTCTTGACTCGCCCCGACCGAGAGAAACAACGACGCACAGTCACACAAAACTGCGATCAACGCCTCCAGCGCTACAAGTCCCAACATCGTCAGCTTGATCCGATCCTCGCTAACGGACCCTGGTGCGTGCGAGTTTTGAGCCGAAGTGCTGACGCTTCCCTGCCGAATCAACTGAACAAGCGCTTCCACAAACTTGGCGGAGTACTCCTGTCCGAGAAGCGTAGGATGCGCCAAATCGTTGTCGCCTTCGTCTCTGATTTGCTGCTGCTGGAGCTGGAGTAGCTCAAACAGAACCAGCGCGGCGGTCATCTGCTCGCTTTTGTCGGAGCTCGTTGGCGCCATCCGACTCAGCAATACCTCCAGCACGAACGACAAGGAAGAGCTGCTATTGCCACCATCTCGCTCACACGGGGATTGCTGGGTGGCAACAGTTGCCATCCAGTTGAGCAAGACAAGCAGCTTCTGCGCCTCCGCGTTCCACACACAGCAGTTCTCCTTTGAGGCGCTGCAGTTCTGCATGAGCCGTGCAATCAGCGCGTTCGTCAGCGCTGTCGGCATGTTCCTGCGCCAACGCACAGCACCGGCACGTTGTCAACATTCCGCCGCTTCGCCATTCGATCCGTTGCTCGATGGCGCTGAGTGCACCTATTCGCGTCGGCGTCATCGCCGCTGAACTGGTTCGCCGCTTTGCTGACTGCTTCCTACCGGGTAGGCACATCAACAGCACAAGTAGCGATCCTATCAGCGCCGCGCACGGTAACACCACAGTCTTCTTCCACTGTCGCCGCATCACACCAGCACGCTCCGCAGACCCGCGATGCGCTTGTGGTCTGCGAGTGTCAGCAGCCGCTCGGCCTCCCGCGCCTTGACCTTCGCCTTCGGCTTCTGCGGCGGCTCTAAGACGCGGATCGCGCCAATCGTCGGCGCGAGTGACAGCTGTTCGCCCGCGGGCTCTGCCACGCCGATCCTCAGCTTCTCGTGCTCGTCGATCGCGCGCGCCACCTGCAGCAGCAGCAGCATAGTATCAATGAAGCTATTCGTCAGGTGAGCAATTCGCTCGCTCGCTCGCTCGTCCGACGTCTTACGTGGAAGCGCTCGGCGTCCGCGACGCAGCGCAGCAGGCGGCCGACGCTCGTGTGCGCCATGGCCACCACCGCCTTCGCAGCTCAAATACAAGCCCCTCCCTCTTTCGGCAGCACGAACTCGAATGAACCGGAGAAGGCACTGCTTGCTGCTAACGACAAGTGTCTATTCCTTAAACTCGAGCAGCGTGCGCGCGACGAGCAGCGCCATGTCGTAGTAGGAGGCCACGGCGGCGCGCAGCAGGCGGATCTCCGTGGCCTCAAAGCGGCTGCGAGCGCCAGTTGGGCAAGTAGAGAGGGAGAGCGAACGTGTGAGACCATCCAGCAGCAACAGCAGCAGCAACAGCAGCAGTAGGCAATCGCGACGACGAGCACGCACGCGCTGAGTGTGACGCCGTCAGCGGAGAGCGTGCGGTGGATCTTGTCGGGCTGGATCTCGGCGTCCACCTGCAGCGTCTCGAGCGCGTACTGCGCGTCGAGGGGCTCCGGGAACGTCAGGTGGACGTCGCTGGGCAGGCGAGAAAGCGACGGTGAGTGAAGGTGGTCGTGCGCGGTAGCAGCAGAGGCGCAGGAGAGGCGCGTGGTACCATTCGAACGGGTGCGTGGCGCTCATGGCGGCGGGCGGGCGGCTTGGTGGCGAGTGCGGTTAGGTGCGCGGCTCGCAAGGAGCGTATTTCGGATATAGTCGGGATTGGACACTGCCGACCCGCACCAAGCAAGCTCGCAGGACGCCGGACCGGTTGAAACGCTGCGAGAGCTCGAGCTCGAGCTCGGTAAAGACGCGACTATGGCCTCTGGATGAATGCCAAGTCGCCTTCAATGACCACGCACGCCTGCATGCACTCGGGGGCGACCGAGACCGCCGCTGCGGCGGACCTTGCTCGCCAAAACCGCTTTGGAGTCCAATTTCGTGTCTTAACACCGTGTTTCACTGCACGAGTGTCGAGGTATCAAGAGCTTCGAGGTCGTGCAAAAGCATGCTCGGCGGATCTGCGTCGCGCATGCCCAGCCCAGCGCCGTTCGGGTTGCCACTGATCGATGGCGCTGTGGTCGTGATTGGTTTCGACAAGTGTATTGATTTTGTGACGAGGACGCGGTGTCCAACGGCGAATATTTCGCGCAGAAGGTGATCTTCGCGGGTGCTGACTGCAGCGCCGCTGCGATTCCCAACGTGCTCGCTCCTCGCCCGCGTTTGTCGCTGCCCATCTGTCACGGCCTGGCCAGCAGGCCGTCCAAGCAAGCGCTATCTCAAGCGCCTCGCTCAAAGAGGAGGCCAAGCAGCCTGAAAGCATCACTGTTCTGACTAGCAGAGGAAGCATCTACCCCCAAATCCAAAAAATCAACGCCGCATACAAACTTCAAATTGTTGCGCTCGCTCGATTTCTCCCAAAATCCCGCTTGCGAAGAAGACCCGGACCTCGCACGCTTCCCAGCGAACCGCTTCCTGCGCGCTGCGCTTGCCCGCAGACCCCGCGCCGCGATGATCAACCCGGTGAAGACGGCGGCCAAGTGCTGCGGCTGCATCGTGCTCTCGCAGCTCATCGGCATCCTCGTGTCGCTCGCGCTGCTCGCCGCCTTCGTGCTCGTCTTCTACTTCTACGCCATCCCATGGGGCGAGGACCAGATCCGCGCCGCGCTGCGGCTGCCGGCGGGCACCGACATCGGCTCGCTCGACGCGAGCGTCGTGGCCGCGAATAACTGCTCCGGCTGCGTCTTCGGCGTCAACACGGATTGGCCCACGACCACCACGGGCGCGCTCCACTTCCTCGACACGAGCGCCGGCCCGACGGCGTCCGCCGTTATTGCCACGTCGCTCGTCGCAGGTGCAGCTGCCGGCGCCGGCTCCATGCTCTGGGCCTCCATCGTCCCGTCGGCCGCGTCCGTGCTGAGCTTCTCGAGCGGCTTCTACGAAATGACGCACATCATTGAGCAGGCGCAGTTCATCGGCATGATCAGCCAGCTGCAGATCGATGGCGCGCCCGTGTTCCTGCATCAGTTCTCGCGCGAGATGGCATGGACCAACTTCAACGTCCCCAAGTCCATCACGGACACGGTCGCGTCCACCCGCCGCCGGCTCGACACGAGTCTGCTGGCGACCACTGCGAGCGGCGAGACCGGGCCGACACGGTACGCCGCGCTCATCGGTGTCAAGCCCAAACACCTCTTCTTCTACACGCTGCTGAGCTTCGCGCTCGTGGTCGGCGCGATCCACGTGCTCTACTTCCTCGGTGTCCTCGTCTTGTCGATGCTGAGCAAGAAGAAGTCATTTGGGCAGGTCGCGGGCGAGCTATACCGGAAAGTGATCTGGGCGTGCATCCTCGCGCTGCTGCTCGCACAGTACATCTTCAGCATGGCTGGGAGCTACTACATCTACGAGAACGGCTCGGGCGACAACCGAGACGGGTATTTCATCTGGGGCACGATCGGACTCGTCGTCATGGTCGGCTTCGCAATCGTCTTCGGCGTGATGATCATCGGGTCGAACCGGGACGAGCTCAAGGACATCGGCACGTATGCGCACGACCAGCGGCCGTTCGCTGCCAAGTACAGCGCGTACTACGACGAGTACAACTTCGACAACCGGTTCTTCTTCGTGCCGCGGATCCTGCTCGCAGTGTCCACAGGAGCAGTCGTCGGCACGATTCAGGACTCGACGACGCAGCTGCTGTGTATCCTCGGCATCACGGTCCTGTACCTGATCTTGCTACTCTGGCGCGAGCCGAACTTGCTGCGCTTCCTCTACTACATCGGTATCACATCGGTCTTTATGAAGGTCGTGCTCGTGTGCATGATGCTCATGCTCGTGCAGGACAACTTCTTCCCGCAGAACGTGCGCGACAATGTCGCGTACGGCATCATCGGTGTCAACATGTTCATCTTCTTCCTGTTGTTCCTGCGCCAAGCGTACACGATCATCCACAAGATCGTGCGCGGATGCAAGAACAAGGACCGGTCTCGAGCGTCCTCTGGCGACGAGGTGATCAACCTTGAACACGGCAATGACGCGCCGCGGAACCCCCCGTACTCGCGAATGGAGTCGGCCGACGCGCACAGCAACCCAAACTACAACTACAACAAGAACGGCGACCAGCGCGGTCTCCACAACCAGGGTGTGATGGCTGGTCAGCAGCATCAGCAAGGATACGCCAATCAGCAAGGGAACCAGTTCGCGCGCAACGACTTTGGTGGTCCCCAGCGCAATCCGTACGACCAACCTTCAAGCGATGTTGGGATGGCAAATGGGGGAAGAATGGGTAATGGGAAGACATCTTCGAACGACTGGGATAGGTATGATTCACGAACGCAGCAGCAACAGCAGCAGTATCAGAACGCAGCTGCTGGAGGAGTCGCGGCGGGCGCCGCACTCGGAGCAGCAGCAACGAGAGACCGCAACAACAACGGGCACACGGACTACTACCAGAGCATGGCGAGCCCAGCTCACGACCAAGCGTCTCTTGGGTACAACGCGAAGGCAGGCATTCAAGGGAACCGATACTCGAACGCGAGTGCAGGCTCAGCACCGTTCCAAGCTAGCGCAAAGATGAACGCCAACCAGTTCGGCAAGCCGCTCCGCAAAGCCAGCTTTGATCTCGACGAGATCGACGACGACGATGTCGTGGCTGAGCCGCCAGCGATCAAGCAGGTAAACTCAGCACCGACCTCCCAGCAGTCCACTGGCAACGACCGGGTCAATCCTGCACATGCTCGCACCTCCTACCTGCGCTTCACGGACAGTGATATGTCGTCCATCGAGGATGACATTGACGGCAGGTCGCCGCGCAGCGTGAACACACACGCGAATGGTGGCGGAGCGCCTCCTGGATCGAGCACGTCGGTGGGGAGCACCTTCAGTACCAATTCGAATGCGACGGATCCGTTCGATCGCCGCTCGAAGACCGAGATCGAGGACGAAGATACGTCTCTGATCATTGGCACTGTAGCAGCTACCGCTGGGGTGTCTACGTTCGGACAGCGCGAATCACTTGACTCGTACACGACAGACCTGAGCAACGATCTCGGCGCGAACCATTCGTTTATGACCGGCGCGAGCGACACGAGCGCGGGAGACATGAGCAGCAATTTCGACACGATGAGATCGCTGGACACGTCAGGGCTCATATTCGAGGATGACAATGACGACGAAACGTATAGCAAAAGGAGCGATGCCATAAGGCAGTCGAGCAGTGACGAGAGCGATCGCATCGAAGAAGGCGAAGCTCGTGAAGGTGACATTGACATCGATGACTTGGAACCGCTGTCGTCGCCGAGGGTGTCGAGTCACAGTTCAATCGACTCGTACGAAACGGAAGGTGAACAGTCCTTCCATTCATTCAAGACGGTGAACAGTAAGGCATCGAGCTCCGGATCAGACTTTGATAAATCCGCGAGCGCGTACCTGCGGGGTGTCGATGAGGGAGACAACGACATGGGCGAAGACGCGGACGAGGAGTTTTTCAGTGGTCACGGGAGCAACAACCACATTGGGAGCGACTCGCTCTATGCGATGAGCACGCGTTCGGACGATGACGCGTCGTTCTACATTGACGGGCAGCGACGCAATGCAGGGAGTCCGGTTGGCGAGTCCGACGGGGCAGAGAGCGCCCGCATTGCTCGTCAGACCCGCATGAAGAAGCTGTGATGAGGATCCTATTCTCCTCTACCAACTTGCTCCTCCGACACACGGATGGATGGGAGCAAGTAGAGAATCTAGCGCCGTCACGCCCTTAGCGCGTGCGTTGTAGTAGACAAAGTAAGTATAAGCGCTTAAACGTAGGTACTGCATTTCACCCTTTGTGTCAGGAACCCCTGTTTGCTCCAATGCTGTGTGGCACTTCGAGCAGAGCTTGCTGGTCCTGAACTCGTCCCCTGAGCTGGCAGTCACTCTTGGCTTGAGAGCTCGCTCGAATCTCAAGACTGGAGTTGACGGGTGGCCCTTGATGCAATCATCTCGTCGCGCTTAGACCACGCATGCGCTGCTTGCACACAAGGGTTCCGCCTTCGTCACACAGTGTGTTGTCAGTTGAACATGCGACGGATGGGTGGAGCACCGAAAGCAGACAGGAGTCCCGGAAAACGGAATCCATGGTGCACGCACCGCCTCTCCTTGAGTCCTTCCAGTTCAATGTCTTGCACGCGGGCTTGGAAGTCTCCGAGATGTCATGATGCACCGATGCTATCGCTCGACAAATGGCTACATTTTGGGTGGACCACTCGACGAGTCACACACTTGATCAGAACGCGGAGGGATGGCGACAGCAGCGCAGGAAGCTGCGAGCACGGCGGCAGCTCCAGCGCCGCCGCACTACAAGTTCACGCTGCGCTCGGACTTCAGCTTCCTCAAAGTCGCCATGTGTGCACAGCCTTCCTTTCTATCTTCGCGAGCACGTCCACACAACCTCGTGTGTGGAGCGACAGAAAAGTGCTGCTGACGGGTTTGCTGCCACCTGCCTCGCAGCTTGACGGAGAACGGTGCCGCACCAGTGGCGGACGCCAAGCGCCTCAAGTTCGTGCTCGACAACACGTTGAAGAGCGTGTTCGGCGTCATGGGCGCGTCTGGGAGCGAGTTCGACATCTTGTCGCTGCAACGGGCATCGAGCGCCGAGCCAGCGACCGCGCTCCTGCGCGTGCGGACAACGTGCGTGTCGTCTACTGTGCGGGTGTCGAGACCGTGCGCTCTGCGCGGAGAGGCCGAAGCGTGTTGACTGACGTGAAGTATGGCGTTGCTTCGTTTGTGTGTTTGGTTTCGTGGCTACTAGCGGTCTGCAAGGGCTCTGGGGCGCGATCACCATGTGCACGGGGATCGACGGGCAGCTGTGCAAGCTCGAGGTCGTCCACGTGGGGGCGTCGCTCATGGAGATGGCGTCGGGTCGGTTTCTCGACTGCTAGAGAGAGAGAGAGAGAGACAGACAGACAGACAGACAGACAGAGCGTGAGCGCTGCAAGCTTGTGCATCCATCGGAGCCTGCTCATAATTGCAGTTTGCCGTTCTCGCGTGTCAAATTCGGCCAAAATGGTGGTGCTCCAGCACGAAGCGCTGCACCGGACGCTGTGGGGGCCGGCAGCGCAGCGCGGCCGCACGCGCGCCACGGACGCGCGCCTGTGCCTGCAGCTGGTACGCTAGCGAGCCTGCCATGTCCTTCCGTCTGGGGGCCGAGTGAGACCGCTGACGGGACCGCTGCGTGCTTCCCGAAGGTGCTCTACGCGTTGCTCGGCGCCTGCTGCGCGCTCGAGTTCGACAAGCCGGAGGCTGTGCGGCTCGCCGCCGCGGCCGCCACCGCGGTGCTCTACTTCCGCAACACGGCGCTGGTGGGTGCGACGGCGACGCGCTCGTTGTTCGGGGCTGTAAGACGCTGACGTTGCTGGCCTGCAGTTTGTGCGGCTGGCGCTGCTGCTGGCGTGCTTAGCGCTGTACGGAGACGTCGTCCTCCCGATCAGACGCCTCGCTTATTCGCCGCACGACGTCCTCGTGCTGCCGGCCGTGAAGCTCGGCTTGCACTGCGTCACGCTCTGGAACAACGTGGGTCTGCGCTAGTTCGCCATCGCGGCAGATGTGGAAACTGTCGTTGCTAACTCACCGAGGCTGGTTCGATTGATTGCCTGCTACTGCAGGCGCGCATTCTCTTCGCGCTCTTCTCGTCCGGCGCGCTCAGAAAGCCGCAGGGCGTGAAGCGGGTGGCGAAGCCCGGCATGCGATACCTGAAGCGCGAGAAGGCCGCATGACGGAGCCAGAGCTGCTACAACACAAAGCACATTGATTGCAGCATGTACTTGGTATCGGCATACACACTGTCTTGTAATCAAGCAAGTGCGCATTCTCTCTCTCTCTCTCTCTCTCTCTGTTTCGCTCTTGACGCATTCTGACATGTGCACCCCCATAACCCGCGCTCATCGATCTTCTAGCTGCCAGCGACCAGCAGGAAGATCAAGATCGCGATCAGCACGACTATAATAATGTAGAGCTTGAAGTTGCTGCTTTGCCGCGCCACCTGTGCGCGCGACACGACGCAGAGCAGCAAGTACACTCGTCGATCAGTTTGGTTTCGCCCTGTACAACTTGATTCGCTCACTCACCTTCGCAGCGCGCGCGCCTTCCGACTCGAGCCCAGTAGCCGCTCGGGTGACGTCGTCGTCGATCTCGTTCAGCAAGCGCACGTGAAGCTCCGACTCGTCCTTCACGCTGATGCTGTAGTTCTTCAAGTTTGCAACGCCGCGTCCAATGATATCCAACTGCTGGTCTTGATCTGTGGTGCATACCGAGAAACCACCGTGGTGAAATGCTGACCCGCAGATCTCAGTATGCACTAGAACGCCAAGGATAGTACAGCGCACCTTTCATGATCTGGTTCTGCATCGTGAGCAGGTTCCGAGGATTGTCTCGCGCCGCTTGGCTGAACGTCATCACCAAAGCAAGCAGCAAGTTAGCGCTGGCACCAGCGCGACCATACACTAGTGAGACGCATAATGGCAGCACCTCGCTTGAGGGTTGCTGCGCTTGTTGAACGCGTCCAGATCCGCTTTCTGCCGACCCCACACATCCAAGTCAGAGCAAGAGAGATCCGTTAATGACCAGCTAGCCTCACCACCACGGCATCCATCGCACTCGTGAGCGCAGCGTACCAAGTCGAGGTCCAGCTGCTTCAGAAGCCGCTCGCGGCGCTCAAGCTCCTGCTTCGTGCTGCGAGCCGTTCGTAGCCTAGATCAGTAACGCTGCCTCGCAGCTCCCAACTGGGCGAAAAAGAAGTCTCCCCAGCACACGCACACGCTGGAGGCCGAGGAGCTCAGCAGCTGCTCGAAGTCGCGCTTGAGCCGCGCCGTGCTCTGCTGCAGCGCGAAGACGCTCGTGCCAACCGCGGCGACGTTGCCGGCGCGCACCTTGGCGGCGATCATGCTCTCCTGCGCGCGCGCGTTCTCGAGGCGGTCGAGCCAGCTGGCCCATGCCGCGGCGCTCATTCTTCCGAGTGCTCTCTTACGCGGCGAGTGGTTGTGGCGGCGGCGGCGGCACGTGCGCGGTTGTCGCCTTCTCCGATGGATCGCACTGCGCCTGGGCGAACACCAGCTTGCCTGATTTTCTCTTCCAGCACGGGACACACTGTCCCGAAATGAAGCCCGGAGTGATGGTCGGCTCCTGCAGCCCACTGCCCACTCAATCGCACACAGCAGCAAGTCAAGCGGTCCTCGAGAGCCGACCGCCCGCCCGACCGCCGACCGACCGACCGACCGACCAGCCATGAGCTTCCAGCAGCGCGAGTTCGAGCGCAAGATGGAGGAGCACATGGAGGAGATGCGCGTGTCGCAGACGATCGCGTTCTTCAACCGCACGGTCGAGCTCTGCTTCAGCGAGTGCGTGCACAGCTTCCGCAGCAAGAAGATGGACGACGCCGAGCTCGCGTGCGTGACCAACTGCGCGGAGAAATTCCTGCGCTACACCATGCGCTCGTCTGTGCGGCTGCAAGAGAGCTACGCGGACATCATGGAGAAGCAGCAGCAACAGTTCCAGCAGCAGCAGCAGCAGCAGTAGACGGCCGTGATGGCGATGGTGGTGGCGACCGCGGCGGCTCTTCGAGACTCTCGACCTCCGACGGTAGCTCTCGACGCGGCAGCAGGCTGATGATGGCAAGAAGGATGATACCAGTGATACGATGCCGTGACGACGGAGCTGTGGTCACATTTGACATCTATCGGGCGTGCTTCTACTGCTATAGACACGAGAGAGCAAGAGATCGATTGGGGTAAGAAATGCTATCAGCAAGGAGAGAAGAGCGACAGCAAGTCCGTACACGTCATAACAAGCAGCGGCTTTAGCTTCTCTCGCATCGGACTTGTGCTCCTCCTGCCCTTGGACCACCTCAAGCATGGCCGATTCGTACTTTTGTGCCCTGTCGCTAACGTGAGGGAAATGACAGTTGACGTGACCATCACTCCTCGCGTGAATTGCGCGCGCGGAAAGCTCACAGCTGCCATTTCCGCATTCGTTGGCGACTACGATGCGCGGCGCACTGCACCTGCTGCCGCTCTGCGTAGGCGCGGACGACGCGACGGCCGCGTGCGTGGAGCCGGAGACGGTGCACCCGATACCCTCGGCGGCGCATGCGGTGCACGAGCAGCAGCCACGCGCGGACGCAGCCACCGCCTCTCGACTTGCGACGATCCTCGCAGCGGTGCAGAGCGACATCGTGTGCGTGTGCTCGAGAATGCGCAACAGTATGACGCGGTGGGCGCGCTAACCCGCGCTGACGTCGGTATGGGTTTGTTGCGGCGGATATGCAAGCAGAGCGACAGGCAATCGCGCGACTCCGATCGACTTGACGAAGTTGCAGAAGCTCCCGCGGTGGGCTCAGGACGTCGTTCGCAGCGGCTGCTTCGAAGGTGCGCGGCGGAGTTGACTTGGTCATTCGTAATATCGAAGGAAGCGGTTCTCATTCGCGATGGGTGTCATGCTAAAATGAACATAGGACAACTCGACCAGAAGACTGTTTTCCAGAACGAGCAATCACACGACAACGAAAGCCACAAGCGGCAGCAACACAGCGACAGCGGCGAGAAGCCTCACAGAAAGCGGTTGCGGCAAACAAGAGAAGTGACCCCTGAAGATCGTGTATGCAAGAATGAGAACGCTGACTACGAGGATGATGACTATGACATGAAGTATCTCAACGTGACTCAAGACAGCGACGAGTGCCCACCGCGGACACTGTTCAACCAGGAAGAGCGAGTTGCCGAGAGTGTCGAGAAGTATTCAGAACAGTTCACTGAGATGCTGGATCAGTGGCACCATCGGCAACAGAGCGAGGCGTTTCAGCGTGACGAAGCAGACCTGTTGACTCGTGCAGAGGTAAAATCGCTGCTCCAGACGCTGAAGATCATGCAAAAGCGCGGTATGATCGGGAAGGTCGATCCCGACATTCTGATCGATCTGATGGGGTCGCTGGACAAACAGGTAACGAGTGTGAAAAAAGCTGGTGGTGGCGATGTGATCGGAAAGAAGAGCAGATCAGCCTCACGTGATTTGTGTGTGTGATTTTCACTGCCCAGGTGCTTCGTGGAATCGGGCTGGACATTTTCGGAGCAATGCAACTCCACAGCGGCGACGAGGAGTGGAAAGCGTCTGGCATCAACGCTCGCCTGATGTCGCGCATGCGGCTGTGTTTGGATGTCGGCATTTGCGAGCTGCTAGTCATCTCCACGCGCGAAGTCGATCGGCGAGTGCTTTCAGAGGAGGCGATCGATAACTGCATCCAGCTTTTCAACCACGTTATCCAGCGCCTGATCGTACCCTGCATCGACTCGACCGCAGCGACACTTGCTGTCTCATCTGAGACGAGCGCTGATCCAGCTTCTCCTGACGATACCAGCCACGCAAGCTCGCCACGGTCCAAGACGAAGCAAAAGGGTCGAAGAGTCTCCGCGATGCTCAATATCCGAACGAACCGAGAAATCCGGGAAGCAATTGCTCCCATGGTCAACGTCGCTTGCGAGTTCATCGAGCAGCTGTCGAAGCTCGTGCTCTCAGTGAAGCTTGCCGATCGATGGATTTTGCACTTCTCGTCTTCCATGGCTGGACTCTTTCTGCTCGAGCACAGCTTGCATGCGGCGGCATTGCAACGAAGTGCGATGACAGTATTGCGCGGGATATTCCTCCGATACGAGCCACACCGTGCACTCGTCCTCGATGAGATCGTGGCTGTTATGAAGAAACTTCCGACCTCAAAGCGCTATCTGCGGACTGTCAAGCTGCCTGACTCAAGTTGCAGCATCCAAATGGTGTCGACGCTCGTTGTCACGATCGTGCAGTCGAGTGTATCGATCGTAGACATGGAGGAAAGCGTCACCAGCGTCGTTGAAGCGAAGAACCGAGCCATGCTGGCTGCGGAGCCATCGGGAACGGACCTTGCAACAGATCTCAAAGACTTCAAACAGTACTTGGCGGATACTCGTCAGAGTGCGACCGCTCTCGCTCGGACACTGGTGAAAGAGTGCTTGAAGAAGGACGAAGAGCGCGATTATCGGGTGGTTCTGGAGAATCTTGTGGAGGATTTGCTCGTGATGTTCGTTCGGCCGGAATGGTCAGGAGCTGAAGTGCTCCTGGAGGTCCTCAGCTCATCGCTTGCGAGCGTGCTCCATTCGAATGTGACGAAGGACGGGAAGAAGCCAGAGTCGCAGCACACGCTGGCAGCGCTGAATCTCATTGGCAAGATCTGCACGTCCATCAAGAGGTACCAGACGACAGCTGCGCGCGATGTGATTGGTGACGATGCTGAAACGCTGTCGGTGCTGGAGGATCACGCGAGGTTTTTGAAAGAGAACGTCAAAGACCCAGAAAGCAAGGATAACAGTCTGCTCCAAGACTTTCCTGGGAGCACGGTGATAATGAAGCACGCTCTCATGGTCTCCTTGAGAAGCAGCAACTGTGCGGACCCCGCTCACGACGACTCACGACGGCTGCTGCTGGCTCGATTCATCGCGGACGTTAGTCCAAAGCTCGATCTCACGCCAGCTCAAGCCGTCGAGGTGTCACTCTGGAAGGCATTTTGGCGAAACAGTCCCCAGAGCGTTGTGTCGTCTTCGAAGCTGGAGCACCCGTCGAGCAGCTTTGCGCAGCGGTTAAGCCTTCATCTGGTCGTGACGCGAGAGTTCTGCTGCTCCTTCAGTAAACTGCTCGCGCACGTCATGGCGTTGCTGTCGAAAGGCGCTCCGACATTCCGAGCGAGGGTTTTGAAGATCCTTGCCGCCGTTGTTGATGTTGACCCGATGTTAATGATGGACACGGCAGTTCGAGCCGCAGTGAATCGGTGCTTCACCGATGAGGGAACTTCTGTGCGTCAAGCAGCGGTTGACCTGGTGGGGCGCCACGTGGCACTCCAGCCTCTCTTGGTACGTCCAACTGTGAACACGGTCTGCTGTAACGGGTTTGTATTTACTGGCGGTGTCATTTGCTTTTGCAGTTTGACCGGTACTTCGACATGCTCTCGGAGCGCCTTCGCGACAAAGGCATCAGCGTTCGGAAGAGCGTGTGCAAAATCTTTCGCACTTTTCTGGCATCTCTGTCGCACGAGAGAGGAGAGGATGGGATGCCATCTGAAGGAGATCTGCGACGGAAGAGCTCCTGCATGCGCAGTCTGGTCGAGCGCATTGGTGATCCATCAGAGGAGCAGACGGTGAAGAACTACATCATCGACACGTTTCAAGAGGTGTGGTTTGGTTCGGAGTTCGCTTCTCGACAACTCTCGTCGCTCGTTGGCGACTTTGCAGACGACGGCGCGGTCAGTGAACTGCCACCGGGGTGGAGGACTGTCGAGGGTGACCCAAAGAAGGAAGAGAATGAACCTCGGTCTGCGCGCGAAAAGCGAGTTAGTTTCCTCTCTCCAGACGGGAAGATGGTTCGCTCGCTCGAAGATGCATGGTCGGCGTATCGTACCCCACAGATCGCCCCTTCGAGCGTCGTCAAGAGCAAGCAATGGAAGAGCGATGACACACCGGAGCTCGTCGCCACTATCGTCGAGGTCATTCATGACATGCCGAACGTGAACTGGTTCGTCGCGCTTCTAAAGCGGCTGCTTCAGGAGGACAACGAAGGAACAAGCAAACTCAGCAACGGCACACGATCCAGCAAGGACCGGTCTGAAGACATCAACATTGCGAAGGCACGGTCCGAAAAGATTGTCGAGCAACTCATGGAGTGTCTGCTACAGCTGGAGGAAGGGACGGCGCTGAGAGGTGTCACGATCGAGGACAAGCAGATGCAGTTTCTTGCGTGCATGAAGACACTGGCCGTGTTCTGCGAGGCTCGACCACTTCTGCTCCAACCACGCCTGGATTTGATCTTGATCCACTTACGAGGCGACGAGAATCTGAGCAAGACGGTGGAGAGCAAGGTACAGGGCTTGGTGCTTGGAATGGCTGATCACGTCTTCGCGCAGATGGAGCGCGTGCCGGTGCGTATTGTGAATCGGCTGGAGACTGACATCAAGCTCCTAGTCTTTCGCGCGCCTCCAAGTGTCGTGGGTCCAAGCATCAAGTGCCTTGCGACACTCTCCAAGGTGTCGAGAAAACCACCTTTGCTCCTCTGCAAGCTCCTGGAAACGTTTTACTCGTACTTGCTCAAGTACAGAGATCTTGACTCGCTCAAGACTCTTTCGCCTGATGCCAGTTCATCGCTGCAACGAGCGCTCTTCGCGGCTGGACAAGTCGGTGGCGCCATCGATCTGGACGAGCGTGTGATTCCAGAAAATGAGATGCCATCACTGAAGAAAGGAAGCATCATGGACTCGCTGTATGCGATCTTCGCTCGCTACTTGCGAATGGATGGGAACTCGACGTGCGCCGCGAAAGCAGCCCAGGGTTTGGGCTTCCTCTTCCTCACGCGCACGCGCCTTCTTCTCCGAGCCCAGCAAGATGGCCTCCTGGAGTTCTTGCTGGCTGGTTCTGCGGACGAGCTGAAGCTGCAGTGTTTGACGAGTCTAACCGAGTTGCTGCGATTCGAAGAGCGCCGACTGGAGCACGGTTCTGCTGCGCTACGACTGAACAAGATCAAGAGCAAGCAGGAGCAGATTCAGGGAGATCAGGAGGCGGATGCAGCGCTGATCGGCAGCGTCATGCAAGCCCAAATCCAGAACATCTTGTCGCTGTCATTGGACAAGTCGGTGAGAATTCGCAGCGAAGCCGTTGCGTGCATCGACACGCTCTTGACTCAGGGCCTCGTGAGCCCGCTGCAGTGCTTTCCGATCCTAATGGCGCTAGAAACGGACCAAGTGGTGTCGATCCGCGATGTTGCGCACAGCCAGCTGGTGGCACTAAACGACAAATTCCCGACGCTGCTGGGCACAGCACTGCTCAAGGGCGTCCAGACATCCCACTCGTTTCAGAAGCAGGCGTTCGGAGCTAGCACGGTGTTCGCGCTGGACAAAGACAAGCGTGAGTACTGCCTCTTCGGTCGTCTGTACTCGGAATGCATTCGGCCAGGAAGGAAGCCTCGGAACCTGTTCCTGAAGGCACTAGTGAACCAGTTTGAAGATCTGGCTGGCTGGACATCCGAGTCCGAGTCATCTACACTCGTCGCGGTCAAGGACCGGGTCGAGTATTTATGCTACGTGGCGCAGCTGCTGTGCGCGCTGCCGTTCGAGGTGGAAGACGAACCTCTTCACATTATTTATTGGATCAACCGCTGTATCACGCTCAAGCTCAGGTGCGAGAATCGACTAACTTTGCCACTCACCGAGCATCAAATGGGTTGGTTGCAGCGATGGGCCGGATCGCATCTGACTGCCTGGGCTGTGTTGTTTGTGCCGTTTCTTCTTCTTCGCTTTGTAGCACTGCTCTCGACACTGTGAGAGAGTCTTTTGCAGCGGCTGGGTTTGCACCGGATATCATGGCAGACGAAGGAGCCGATTTTCTCGAAGTCGACGCCGCAGACTACCTTCCGTTCGTGAAACTCTCGGAAGCCGAGGCAAGATCTCTTCAACAGGAGTGCGTGGCGGGGTATGCGATCAGTCTACTCCTCCGCGCCAAATTCTTCTTGAAGGACTTATATTTCCTGGACAACGAGAGATGCATCACTTACCACCCGACGGCCAGCGCATCGAAGGTAAGCAAGCGTCCGTGAATGCGCCTTCTCGTCATAACTGCATTGCTTCTTCATCACTAACGAAGCACGGATTGGGGATTGCCATGCGTTCGTGTCCATCGACCGCAGACAACCGATGAGGCACTGGTGCAGTCGGACCGCGTCCCAAAGCTTCGCTTGCCGAACTTGGTCGCCCAAATCTCGTCGGAAAATGCGGTGGAGTTATGCTGGAGTCTGTTCGTGCACACGTGGGAGGCAGCGCGGGATGAGCAGCACCAAACGGACCTGGAGGGACACGAAGACGGCTCTGGCAAGGCGCGGAAGAAGACAGGCAGGCGCCGGAAGCTGGTAGTAGCCAAGCACGACTCGAGTCTGGATGAGGACGACGAGGACTTCGTCGAGGGGTTTGCTGGCTGAGTTGTCTGGTCCGTGTCGCTGCCAGTTCCATCTAGCGCCGCGATACCTTCTCTTCTCTACTGCTCTCACGAAGTCACCGCTTAGGGCTTCTCCTTCTCCTTCTTTAACGTTTCCACAATGCGAATGAAGAGCATTTCGAAGTCCGTCACACTGCTGCAGGCCTCATAGAAGCTCGCGATCGACGCCACCGGCTTGCACTGCCCCATGCCTTCGTGGAAGAGCTCGAGCAGCTTTGTGTAGCACCAGAAGCGCTCTGTTTCACCCGCAACGACTTCACAGACCATCGCCGCGACGCCGGCGAGGTACGCATCGTCGTCCATGCCTCGCAGCGGACTGCGCGCCATGATCTCCAACCAGTACGTCCTATGTAGCCGAACGAGCCACGCGCAGTCCCTTCCTGGTGGCAGCGCTCCGTCTTGGCTGCTGCTCTCGGTGTGAGAACGCTCGAATGCAGCTTCGCTCCCCAGTCGCGCATCAGCCGCGTCGTCCTCTTCGAGCATCGCTCGCTCGGATCTCCGGTCGCTAATCTCCGCGAGTGCTGGCTGCAGCACCAGCGCCGCGTCGAGCGCGTCCTGATACATAGCGCCGCGCTCGCGGCTCGCGAACGCCCAGATGGCCGAGTGCGGCGGCAGCACACCCGCGAGCAACTGCCACACGAGCTCGCGGTAGTGCGGGGGCACGCCGACCTCTTGCGCGAGCGTGACAAGCTGCGCGCGGTTCACAACGGGCTCGGCGAGCAGCGCGGCGTACGACGCCTCGACGTTCACGATGTGCTGCACGACGGGCACGCCGAGCGTCTTGTAGTACGTCGTGCGGAAGTTGCGGTTCAGCGGCATCGCGTCATGAACAGCCGGCGTCTTTCACTAATCACGAGCAAACTCATCCAAACTGCCAGACTCCTAATCACTGGTCAAAAGCATACAAACGCCAAGTCAAGTTCGCCAAAGAAGGAAGAGCACCACGCATGACGGCTGAGCGCTTCCCGTCGCTCGCGGCTGCCATTCGCCCGCGCGCGCTCGCTAGCAGCAGCAGCAGCAGTAGCAGCAACAGCAACAGCAGTGGTAACGGCAGTAGCAGCATCGGCAGCTTCCTTTCGACCGCGAACTCTGCATTGCCACCGACGACGACGACGACGCTCCCGGCGCTGCGGCTGCCGACGATGACCAACACGGACGCCAAGATGCAGTTGGCGATCGCCGCGGTGACGGGCGGCGGGCTCTCGGTGCGTGAGGCGGCGCGCCGCTACAGTGTGCCCCGCACCACGCTGCAGCGCAAGCTCACGAAGGACGCGGCGGCCGCGGTCGTTGCGACTCCCCCTGACAAAGCGGTCGTGGGGATGAAGCGCGACGACCATCTTGCGAGTCCTGCGAGCAGCAGCCCGGACGACAGCGCCGCGAGCCGCGTACGCACCCCCTCGACGCCGACGGCTGAGGTCATCGCGAGCGCGTTGGACGCGACGCAGAGCAGCATAAACTCGATTCTCAGCCTCTACGAAAGCAACGGCAACGGCACGTCCGCGGCGCCGGCGTCGAGCTCTCAGAGCCGCAAGCGGCCGATCGACGCCCTCGACGTGCCGAACATGCAGCAGCCACCGCTCCGAAAAGGTGATGGCGGCTTCTTGGTTGGTTAAGAGGGAAGAGGCGGAACTGCAACTCACTCGGAAGATGCTAACGCTGCTGGTGCTGGACTTGTGGGTTGTCTGGTCATTTGCTGGGGGCGAAGGTCCGCACAAAGCCATCAACTGCAAAGTCCGCATGCTGTGCACGTCGGCAGGGAGCGCGCTGGACGAGCTCAGCAACGAGATGATCATGGAGGGCAAGACGATCTACAAGCTGGGACTTGGCCAGTCCCCGTTCCCGATCCCGCAGTGTGTTGTCGACGAACTCAGGTGCGGTAGCAGGCAAAAATGAGCGCGAAGACATGCTGCGTAGTGAAGGAGAGTGGAAACAACTGATTTTCCTCTTCTCGCTTGTCTTCTCCTTCTCCAGAGCCCACTCGCACCAGCGCGAGTACCTCCCAGCCTCAGGGCTTCCTGGCCTGCGCGACGACATTGCAGCGTGGGGGACCAGGACGCTCCACATGAAATACACGCGGGACGATGTGTTGGTTGGTCCTGGCACGAAGGAGCTGCTCTTCGTGCTGCAGACAGTGTACTATGGCGACCTGCTGCTGCCAAACCCGAGCTGCACCAGTTACGCTCCGCAAGCGAGCATCGCGGGCAGGTCCGTGCTACCGGCATCACGGGGTGTGCTATAGCTGCAGAGCGCTGAGCATCTGTTCGTTCGTGCTGACAATGTGTTTGTGAATGTGCTTTTGAACGCTCGACAGGAACATGATCTGGCTGCCGACACACGCTGAAGATCGCTGGGTCTTGCGACCAGAAGTCCTCGAAGACCACTGCGCGAAGGACCCTGGTATGTGTGTTGTGCCTC
This sequence comes from Globisporangium orthogonon, assembly GCA_023334005.1. Classification (NCBI taxonomy): domain Eukaryota; phylum Oomycota; class Peronosporomycetes; order Pythiales; family Pythiaceae; genus Globisporangium; species Globisporangium orthogonon. Next base: position 114,415 of record JAASFW010000001.1, on the reverse strand, counting down.
CATGCGCAGCTGAGACCCGTACCTGCATTACGACTGACAACCACCCTTTCTCGATGTGCAGACGCACCTCGCATCATGATCTTGAATAGTCCATCGAACCCGACTGGCTGCGTCTACAACGAAGACGAGGTATGATGACGACGACCACATCGAGGTATTGGCGCAGCTAATGTATGTGATCTTTGTGCGGTTGCATCGCTCCAGTTGATCGCCGTCGCGCAAGTGGCAAGGAAGTACCGCGTGCTCGTGATCTCGGACGAGATCTACTCGGAGCTGCGCCACTCGGGCGAGCACCTCTCCATCTCCAAGTATTACCCGGAAGGCACGATCGTGTCGGGTGGACTGAGCAAATGGTGCGGAGCTGGCGGGTGGCGCATGGGCTTCTGGATATTCCCGTCCAGCATGAGCTGGCTGCGCAAGAGCATGCTCGTGATGGCCTCTGAAACGTACACGTCCGTGGCATCGCCGATCCAACACGCTGCGCGCCGAGCATTCGTGCCCAAGTACGTGCTTTGCGTGACGGTTTGCCCACATACTTGCGATTGATTTGAAGTGTTGTCCTAAGCGACTGATGGCGTTTTTGCATGCGTGGATGCAGCTGCATCGAGTTGGACGCGTACAAGGGGAAGTGTCGGAAGACGCTGCAGGTCATCGGCCAGTGGTTCGCGTACCAGATGCAGAAGATGAACCTCGACGTGCAGCTCCCGCAGGGCGGTTTCACGATGTTCCCGAGCTTTGCGCGCCACCGGCGCGCGCTCGCCCTGCGCGGGATCACCACGGACGTGCAGCTATGCGCGCAGCTGCTGCATGACACGGGCGTCGCAATCCTCCCCGGCTCATGCTTCGGCCGCTCTCCGGATGAGCTCTACGTGCGGATTGCGTTCGTGGACTTCAAGGGCGAGATCGCATTGTACCTCATCGAGACAATGATGGTGCGGGCTGATGCCTGCGGTGGTTTAGGATGTAAATGTGACATGGGCGTGTGCGATCAAACAACGAGGTGCTGACGCTCGCAAATGACTCCGGGTTTACTGTGGGAGCAGCAGGACGAGAACTTGACGCTGGACGCGATCGACGGCTTCATCCAGTCTGTGTGTCCGAACCTGGACATCGCGATGCGTAAGCTCGCGAACTGGGTGAACGCGAGTGACACCCTGCTGGTGCCGGCGTTGCTGGTGCCGCCACAGTTCGACGACAGTGTTTGATTTGAACTTGCGCTTGAAGATGAGGTTGAGGTGTCTGCTTTGCGTCCATGTGTCCCTCGAAAGATAAACACGCACGATTGGCATGTCGGGTGGCCTATGCCCATTTATCTGCACGCTGGATTGCCTGCTGCAGGTGATTATCTGCAGGTGTTTGCCGTGGGCATGCAAGCAAGGAACTGGTGGGGTCATAGTGCAAGTGAGTGAGCGTGCTTTAGTTGCAAGCAAAGAGTGGCTAGCAGCGAACATGTGGATCTGGATGGGAGAGGCTCGGAGCTGGCGAACGAGAGCTGATGATGATGGCCAGCACTCGTGTAAAATGCAGCGAGTGACACTCGATGTGAACTGTAGCGGCAAAGTAGTGCAGCAACAACGAGCTGACCGGTGCTCGAAGAGCATCCAGAAGCCGGAAGTTGATGGCAATCCAGCGACGCCGAGTGTTCGGTGCTCCAATCGGCAAAAAGGGACGCTTGCGAGAGAACGCTCTTCTCCAGCGACCGGAACGATCCGCACGCTGTCCATCAGTCGGGACTCGCACGCGTGCGCTTCCACACAGCGTTTGGTACGGCAACAGATATTTCGACAACGCGACAGGATATTGTTGCAGTAAAAAATCATTCCTGTTGCTATAAACCTCTTTTGTTGCATTGGCTTTGTCGCGCTATCGTTCGTTTGGCGCGATAAAGTGCTTTCCATATCCATCGCACTCATTCCTGCGATCGCATCATAACAAAGCGCTCGAACTGGCCAGTTGTTCGCCTCTGTTGCCGACCTCCCTCGGTCCAAAGATCGAGCGGGGTTTTCTCTTCGTGAACAATGTGTGATCTCGAAGAAGCAGGCGAACGAACGCCGGATAAGCAATCACTAAGATCAGTCTCCTGGTCACTTTGCGACTACACCGAGCGTCTCTTGCTCCGGCAGCCAGCTTCGCTCGCATGTCCGGCCGAGGGGTGCATGCACGACCTGCTCGGGATCTTCCTTTCTCTCGAAGCCTCCTCTCAAAGAGGCATGCATTGCGAGCTGGTCTGCTACACTTTTTAGCTCCACACTCCAGCGAAAAGCGCCCCGACGCTCCTCTGACGCACTTGCGTTGCTCTCTCGACGAACCTCGATGGAGCCGGACGGGCCAATTTTTGCCTCTCCCACTCGCGCTTCATCCTCTTTATATCCACTTGAACCATACACTGCTCACTCAATTGCAGTGCTCAGGTTGACCTGTCTAAAACTGCATCTCCTCATTCCTTGCCCTCTCCAAGTGCGTGGATACAACAACTAACAACTTACAACGACTCCACCCAGGGGACAGACGGCGTTCACCCCGCCCCACCCTTGCTGCTGCTTGCTCGTTGTCGCCTCCCACACACACACGCACACAACCGAAAAGAGAGCTCTTCTGACCAGCGCCGACGATGCCCGCGACCGATGAGTACGCGCGCACGCGGCCGTCCAACCCGGAGGTCTACGCGCGGCGCCAGGCGCTCAACGGCGCCAGCGGCGCGCGGCAGCAGCAGCAGCGCGTGGGCGGCGGCGGCGGCGGCGGCGGCCGCGCCTCGTACCAGCAGCAGACGTCGCCACCGCAGCAGCAGAAGGCGCTGCGCCACTCGCTCTCGCACACGGAGGTAGAGGCGCAGCCGCGCACCAGCAGTAGCAGCAGCAGCAACGCGAACGCCTACAGCCGCCCGGTGACCGCGACTGACCAGTCGGCGTCCGCCGGCTCGTCGTCCCACCGGCGGCTCGCTGACAACGAGATCGTCAAGGTGGAGATCCCGCGGTGGAAGTCCAAGCAGATGGAGTTCGGGCGCCCGCACCACGGGCTGCTCAGCTCGCTCTCGCCCATGGTCTCAGCCGCCATGGGCGCGCGCTCCACGAGCTGGAACGGCAAGGAGCCCACGGATGAGGCGCGCATCTCCACGACGAGCGCCGGGAACGCCAGCGGAGGCTCGGGCTCCGCGCGCGGAGGCAACGCGTCAGCGGCCAACGGTGAAGGCAAGCGCTACACGGTCTTCCAGGTCTACGTGCACTACCAGAACGGGCGCGTGATGATGCTCGAGAAGCGCTACTCGCATTTCCGCGAGCTGCACAAGCTGCTGCGCCACAAGTACGCGGCGGTGAGCAAGATGTACTTCCCGCCCAAGAAGTTCTTCATGTCGCTCTCGCTGCACGTGATCGAGCAGCGCCGCGAAGGCATCGAGAACTACATCAACGCCGTCCTGACGCTGCGCCCGCGTCCGGTCGAGCTCGCGCAGTTCCTCTCAGGCGGGCTCGGGCAGAGCGACAACGACGACGACCCGGAAGCCGACTTGTTCCTCGATATCTCGAACCTGCGCGGCAGCAACCTCGCGACGACGACGATGACGATGAACCCGAGCTCGACGCTGATCCAGATGTCGGACTTTGATATCCTCAAGATGCTCGGCAAGGGCTCGTTCGGCAAGGTGTACTTGGTGAAGCGCAAGGCGACGGGTGAGATCATGGCGATGAAAGTGCTTCGCAAGGCGGAGCTCGTGAAGCGCAGCCAAGTGAACCACACGATGACAGAGCGGCGCATCATGAGCTCTGTGAACCATCCGTTCATCGTCGGACTACGTTTCTCGTTCCAGACACACACCAAGCTCGTGATGCTGTCAGATTACTGCTGCGGCGGCGAGATCTTCTTCCACCTCAAGAAATTCCGGTCGTTCTCGGAGGCGATGGTGCGGTTCTACGCCGCGGAGCTCGTCTCAGCGATCGGCCACCTGCACGCGAAGGATATCGTGTACCGCGATCTCAAACCCGAGAACATTCTGCTCGACGAGTTTGGGCATATTCGTCTGACGGACTTTGGTCTATCGAAGACGAGCTGCACCGAGTTCGCGGGCGCGAAGACGTTCTGCGGCACGCCCGAGTACCTCGCACCAGAAATGCTCATCAGCCGCAAGAAGAAGACTGAGTACGGCAAGGCGGTCGACTGGTGGAGCCTTGGGACGCTCATGTACGAGATGCTCACAGGCTGGCCGCCGTTCTTCGACCGCAACATCGAGCAGATGTGCACGAAGATCATGAAGTCGCCGCTTAAGTTCCCGTCACACTTCGGGCTGAGCTCGGAGGTGAAGAGCATCATCGCTGGGCTGCTCGAGCGGGATCCGACGTACCGCCTGGGCTGCCGTCCCGGCGCGGGCGTGCAGGACATCAAAAACCACGCGTTCTTCGCCGAGATCGACTGGGAGCTGCTGGAGAACCGCGGCGTGAAGCCGCCGTTCAAGCCTCGCGTACGCGGACCCACAGACATCCAGAACTTCGACCGCGAGTTTACAAAAGAAACCCCAGACCACCAGTTCCTCCAGGTTCGTTATTGTATTCTCTTGTTGTGTTTTTCTCGCAGATGAATGTGCTGTGTGTGTCTGCGTGTGCTGACGCTTGTGTGTATTGTTTTACTGGTGGGCATGGATGGTGCGACTGCAGCAAGACAAGCGGCTGATCGTGTCGCCGAAGAACGAGTTCAACGGGTTCTCGTACACGCCACGCACGATGTCAATTTCTTCGGCCTCGAAGGGAAGGTCGTCGTCGTCCACAGATCCGCGGCTGAGCACCGACAGTTACGAAGGCAGCAACATGCGACGAAACTTTTCGCTCTCGTAGCTGAGTGCGAACTGAGAGCAGCGTGCGGAGAGGAAGAGAAGGGAGCTTCAAAACTAAACTAATGCGTACATTTCAAGCAGTTGAAAACGATAAATGCCCCGATCAGCAACAACAGCGCCTCCCGCTCACCATCTGCGCCATGAACGACTGTAGTCAGTACAGCAGCCGGTGGCGATCGGTCAAGCGGACGACGGACGTGGTGGGAGTGGCGGGGACCCAGGTTGGGTAGAGAGGAAGTGGTGTGTGTCCATGACACACAAAGAAGAGAAAGAAAACGTGAACTCGATTCGTAGAATACGGCGATGGCGAACGAACGCTTGCTTGATGTGTTCGCTGGTCTAGGGAGGGAATGGATGGGCTGGACATCAGCAAGCGTGGTGCTGGAAGTGCGTGCAGCTCAGGCTGTTCGCAAATTGCTGGCGGTCGCTGCTGGTGTTGCCGCGGTACTGGAAGAACACGGGCATCATTTCGCGCATCGGGTGCGCCACGCCGTGGTCCTTGAAGTTGTAAATGCGCTGCCACTTGCCGTCCACATTCGCGTACCTGTGGTTCACTTGGTGGCACTGAGCTGCTTGCACATACAAGTTGATAGAGAGATCGTCAGCACCGCCGTTCCACACCAGCAGTTCCTTTCAAGCTGCAGAAAGAAACCCTCGCGACACGCCCACGAACGCACGCACCATTGCAAGCGTAGCACAAGTCGTAGTCCGTGCAGATCGTGCAGTTGAAGCGCGGTCCCTTGAAGTCCGTCTCCCCACACGAGTCGCAGATGAACCCGAGATGCCGCCCCTCCATGATGTACTTGAGCGTGCGTCGCGGGTCTTCGCGACACTTGCGGAACGCGCTGCGCACGCGGAACTTGGGGATGTCCAGCTGCTCCGCCAACGTCTCGATCGTCTCGAGCGTTGGCACCATGCATGTCGTGTTCTGCAGCAGCGACTCAGCATGTGCGTACCGCGACTGAAGCAAGCGCTGCATCGCAGCAGTGAACGCAGCCTGCGCGGCTGTTGTGCGGAGCGTGAAGATCACAATGTCGGCGGGGTAGAACGAGAACTGCGGCTCCAGCGCGTGCGTGTGCCACGGAACTGGACCAGAGAACACTGTCGGCGCAATCTCTTCCTTGTACATGACCATCTCGGACGACACGCACCCGAGGCGCTTGGCCACGCACTCGTAGATAGCACCAGACGACAGCTGCGGCGCAAAGCGGATCCGCCCGATGTACTGAAGTTGGTTGGTGCTCGGGTTCATGATCTTCACAAAGATGTACGCGTTTGGGATCGGCACTGCAGCGTTCGCCTCTGCGTCGGTTGTTGATGAGAGTGACGTGGCGGCGGGAACCGCCGACGGGTACGAAGAAGTACCCGGAGCACCACAGGCAGCGATGAACGTGCTGGGCGTTTCGCCCGCGACGATCGGCAGACCCGCGTCGAGCGGCGCGTCATCCTCGGTCTTACTCTCCACGTAGATCTGGCAGAACGAGTACGCGTCGATGTCCACGCCGTCGCACAGTAGGTTGCCAAACATGGGTTGGTGCCTGTCGACCTTGGGTTGCGTGAGCAGCTTCCGCGGCCGCAGCGCCTGGCCCGAGACCACGGGCTGGTTGAAGCACCAAACGTTCAACTGGTCGGGCTCCGCGCCGTACTTGTCCCTGAGCTTCAGGAGCAGGTCCTGCAGCGTGCAGCAGAACGGGAGCTCGATCGAGTCGACGCGAGCCAGATCCACGAGCCCGAGGTGGTGGTGGCGCTTGAGATCTTCCTCGCGCACAACGCGGAAGGTGATGCTCATGAGTCGCACTTTCGCGGTCACGGTGAGCGCCTCGTCGCGCAGGAAGCCGTTCGCCGGGTTCGTGAGCGTCTTGAGCGCGCCGAGCGAGTGCACGCCCCAGTTGTTGAGCTGGCTGTCAAACTTGTTGTCGACGAGGCACGAATGCCACTCAATACGCTTGGACTCGTCCGCGTGGTTCGCAACCGCGAGCGAGAAGACGGCACACGTGAGCCAGCTGGGCGGGCGACGGTCTAGGTCCGTGAGCACGAGGTACACGCTCAGCACCTTGCCGGCGTACTGCTGCTCATTCGGGTTGCCGTTCGGGAAGATCCAGAGGCAGAAGCGGTGCTCGCCGATCGCGAACGTCTCGGACACGATCTTCTCGACCGCGAGCGCGCTGAGCGCCGGGAACTTGGGGATCTCCACGCGCAACTCGGCGCGCTGGCTGCGCTCGTGCTTTTCCACGAAGCAGCGGCGCCAGCAGCCGCCGTACAGGCGGATCAACTGCCCATATACAGCAACATACGAGACGTCAGCACGACAAACACAATCTTTCCACCAATCGAGCGATGTGCCAGCAGAAAAGTCAGCGCACATCGTAGTCGGGCGCGCCAGGCAGCTGCGCCAGCACCTGCGTGCGCAGCGTGGGCCAGCGGTGCATGCAGACGTTGCGCCACACGTCGCGGTCGAACGTGAGCTGCGCGAGCGCGCGGCACACGAGTGCGCACGCGAGCAGCGAGTCGCCGTCCAGCAGCCCGAGCACCAGCTGCATCATCTCGGTCGGCAGCTTATGTGCGAGCGACGGCGCGTCGCTGTCGTCGTCGTCGTCTTCTTGTTGTTGTTCGTCATTGTCTTCTTCTGGCGCCGCCAGCATGAGCGCGTCGCCGTCGGGCGCGCACTCGAGCAGCGCCGCGAGCGGCCGCGCGCTCACGGACAGCACCGTCTGCGGGCTGCGCGCGACGCGGTGCTTGCTGAGCGCCTTGTGCCAGTGGCGCCTCTTGGCGGCAGCGGCGGCGGACGCCAGCGGCGGGATGGGCATTTCTACTGCTGCTGCTGCTGGAGGGCGCGAGGAAGACTGCCAGCGACGTGCGGGGCAGTGCGCGAACTTGGAAGTGGCGGAAGCGACGGCGCCTTCTGGCGCGAATCGGAGGAAGCGGCGCTTGCGGCGCGTGGTGTGGCCCACACGACGTACCCCTTCGCGGAAGCAACAAGATCCTTCTTTACAATTCTCAAGTCAACTGGTCGGAAAACGATGGAAAAAGATTTGTCTACGTTTGGCGTTATATCTCCTGCGCATGCTCCATCGGGCTAAAAATCGAGAAAAAACTCGGCAAGTTGAAGTCGGCAACCGCCCACCTCGAAGCTGGCACGAGGTGCTGGATCATCATGGCGTGGCGCGCGAAGGAGGCGCAGCGCGCCGCAGCAGCAACGCCGACGAGGGACGCGAATAGCGCGCTCTCGAAGCCCCACGTAGTTGCGGGCGCCGTAGTCGCCGTCGCCGCTATGCGTGCGAAGCCCACGATCGCCGCCATCGCGCAGGCACGTGCATTCGCTGATACTTTTTACAGCTGTAGCAGACGCTGCGTGCCACCGATTGACACACACACTCGCTGCTGCTGCTCTTTCTTCAGATCGAGAAGAACCGCGAGGACCGGCGCCGCGCGATGGCGGCCGCCAAGAAGGAGCGGCAGCTCGAGAGCCAGCAGAACGAGCGGCGTGGGCAGCCCGGCGACGTGGACTTCCAGCGCATGATCCGCGGCTTCCGCGAGCAGAACGGGGACAAGAAGCAACCACACGCGCCCGCGGGTGAGACCAAGATCACCATCTGCGTGCGCAAGCGGCCCGTGAACGCCAAGGAGGTCAAACGCCGCGACTACGACGCCGTCACGTGCCTCAACCCCATGGCGATTGTGCACGACTGCAAGCTCAAGGTTGACGGTATCACCAAGTACCTCGACAGCAACGCCTTCAGCTTCGACCACGTGCGTGTTCCGTTGATTGCGGGTGTAGTTAGCTAGTTAGTTGGTGATACCCAAACGTACAGTATGCTGTAGGTGGTGAGGCGATTGGCTGATCTTGTGTGTGTGTATGTATATGCATGCGCATGCGTGGCAGACCTTTGATGAGCAAACGCCGAACGAGGTTGTGTACAGCTACACTGCACAGCCGCTGGTGGACTTTGTCTTCAAGGACCGCGGACGTGCGACTGTCTTCGCGTGAGGGGCTTTCGCTGTTTGCAGCGTGCGTCAAGCAGTCGTCTCGAAGTGCTAAGCAGGTTGTGTATTGGTGTGAATGTAATACGCCAGCTATGGGCAAACCGGGAGCGGGAAGACGCACACGATGCAGGGCATCCAGAAGCAGATCGCGGCGGACGTGTTCGCCCAGATCCACGCGTTTGAGAGGAGGTCGGTTGGGAGCGCTCTGTTTCAGCGCTTTTATTACTCAAATTGACGCGCTGCTGCTCTTTGTACGCAGAGGCGTGATCTTGGATGTGTGGATGAGCTTCTTCGAGATCTACGGAGGCCGCTGCCAGGACCTCTTGCACCGGAAGCGACTCACGATCCGAGAGGACGGCGCAGGCGAAGTCCAGATTGTCGACCTGGAGGAAGTGCAGCCGCGGACGACAGAGGAGCTCTTGCATGTCATTAACAAGGGAAACAGCCTGCGCACGACTCACGCGACGGAAATGAACGACGTGTCCTCGCGGTCGCACAGCATCTGCCAGATCAGCATCCGCGAGCGCGGAAGCACGCAGCTGTACGGCAAGCTGTCGCTGATCGACCTCGCCGGCAGTGAGCGCGGCGAAGACACAAAGAATCACAACCGCCAGCGGCGAATGGAGTCGTCGGAGATTAACAAGAGTCTGCTCGCGCTCAAAGAGTGTTTCCGGTGCGTGCTGGAATCGTAGCCGACGCGTTGGTTTGTGCTTGCCGGAGCTGCGTGGGTGCTGATAGGTGTATCTATGAGCTCCTCCCTGGTGCTCCAATCGCATGTACTCGATGGATAGAGCGCTCGACAGTGGAGGTCGTGGGGCACACATTCCGTTCCGAGCGAGCAAGCTCACGCAAGTGCTGAAGGACTCGTTCACGAACGCCAAGGCCAGGTGAGGCAGTGTGCACGTGAGCGTATGGCTGTACTTGAGAGGGGCGGGTGGGACTGATTGGCGTCTCCGTGATCGCAAGGACGGTGATGATTGCTGCGGTGTCGCCGTGCTCCTCGTCGTCCGATCACACACTCAACACGCTTCGGTACGCTGATCGCGTCAAAGAGAAGCACGTGTCTGCTGACGCGTTCGACGAGGGTGGCGCGGATGTCGGCGCTGTAGATCTCAACGACGTCAACTTCGAAACAGGTGACTGAGCCGTGAAGATCTGATATGAAGAGGAGCTGCGGAAACTAACAATCGATCGATTTTGTTTGTGGATCGTTCGGCTTGTGGCGTCCAGCAGACGCGGAAGATGGCGAGCTGTCGCCTGCACGACGCCACAGCTCGAACGAACACGACGACGAGGAGTACGATGCTGTCGGTAGTGAGTTGGACAGTCACCCAGAAGAGGTGAACGACCAGGATGACGACAATGAGCTGCAAGAGGCGCATCAGTACCAATCTGGCTCGGCGTCGAACCATGCCATCAAGCTGCTGCATCACAGTCTCCGGAAGCAAACCCGTACGCGCTAATTTCGCTGGTGTCGATCGATGCAAATCGGTTTTCTAATGAGAGGATCTGATGGCGCTCCGTCCAGGTGAAGCGAGCGATGTGTTTACAGGGGAGTACGATCTGGAGACTTTGCATGGCGTGGTACGAAGTGTCTGTCGAATCGAAGTGAGGCGAGAAGCGAATCCAGGTCAGACTAAGAGGACTTGGTGTGTGGTGTCCAGGTGCAAACGCTGTACGAAGAGCAGGAGAGCCTCTTGAACTCGCACATGAATGCGATCCAGGTACAGATGCTGCTGTCCCTGCATTATTTACTGAGAGTTCGACGGACCTGCACGCTTATTTTTTCTGCTGCGATGCAACGCAGGAGAGCGCAGAGCTCTTGACTGAGGAAGGGCAGCTGCTCGCCGAGATCCAGGGCGACAATGTGGTGGACTACGACATTGACAAGTACATTACGCGGCTGGATGAGGTGTGTTGCGTGGCGCAGTATGATCGTAGCATGCAACTGCAATGTGTGCTCTTGTTGGCACTGACGCAACTGACTTTGAACTTCGTCAGATTCTGCTGCAGAAGGCGGAAACGATCGACGCGCTGCGTAAGCAGTTGAGCGTATTCCGCAAGCGTTGCGAAGAGGAGGAGACCGCTTCGAAGCGCGTGGAGCAGGTGCCGACGTACTGACCAATTCGCGAAGCCATGCCGCTCGAGTTCTGTGTCGATCACTGCACTACTGTATACAGTTAGTACAATTTTTTCTACCCTCAAATCCCTGTTGCGTGTGGTACACAAAAAACGATGCTAGCAAGAGCAGCAGCTCCGAAGCGGGTGCTGGTAGCAGCTGTAGCTGCGCGCGCTATCGGCGGCCTGCGCGTCGCCCGAGCGCCCGTGCGCGCGTCGCATGTTGCGGCGCTGCAGTTGACGACCGGCGTGGGCCACACGAATGACGGTGTGTCGCACTTTGCGCTGCTGGCAACGCTTGCGGCGGCGGGATGCGGGGCAACTGTCGTGGCGACTTCGGACACCGACGTTGCGCGCTCGGAAGCAGCTCCGAATGGCGAGAAGGTGCGTGTGTATGTGTATGTGCGTGAGAGAGTGTTGCGTTTTGTTTCCTGGGAGACTGTACAGCTGGAAATGCTCACGTGACTTGACGTCGCCGCCACTCTCGCGCAGCGCTACGAGTACGCGCAGGCTGTGGACGCGATCCGCGCGCGTGTGTCCGAGTTCCGTGCGACGCTCAAGCGCGCGGACACGCGCGTGCCGAAGGCGTTCCCCATCAAGAAGATCGGTGTCTCGCGCGTCCACGCGCCGAACGGTGTCGCGACGCTGCGCATCGAATTCGTCTGCCCGCCGTTCGTCGATCAGGAGGCGATTCTCGGACGCTTCCTGCGAAACTTGCAGAAGCGCTCGGGGAGCGACGGCGACGGCAATGCGAAGCAGCAGGCGATCCAGGTGATTCCGGTGCCGCCCGAGAATGTGGAGCAAGCGTCAATCGTCGAGGCGTACGAGCAGCCATCGGTGTCGTATCTGTACGCAGACGGCCGCGGCTCGTTCCAGTTCCTGCGCGACAAGAACGTGCAACCGACCCAGGGCTCAACGTTCGTGTTCTACAAGGACGAGTACCTGACGGACAATGAGGTGGACGCTGTGGTTGAAGCGTACAAGGAGATCTACTCGTACCCGCATGTGCACGCGTTTTTCCGCCACGATATGTCGCAATCACGCCGCAAGATGCTTGCAGACCGCGGCGGGCAGCGGAACGTGATACCCAACACGCCCGCTGCTAGCAAAGTATGCTCATGCTCATGCGAGCTTTGCGCAATGACGAAGTGACCATCGGTACACTCGAACTCATCATCGGCTCGCTTGTGGAATGCGTTGACAGGACGAAGCGATCCAGCAGCTTCAAGCGCTCGGAATCGACGTGTTTGAAGCGACAGAGGGCGAGGGTGCGGTAAACTGGGACAGTCTGGTAAGTGCGGGTTGTATTGTGTGTGTTTATCTGCCAGAGACTGCCGCCTGATCTTTGGAACGCGCTTGTGATATGTGCAGGCGGGCTACGAGAAGGTGAAGCTGGAAATCGAAGACACGGTCGTCTTGGCGCTCCAGAATCCTGAACTGTACGAAGAAATTGCGCGGCAGACCCGATGCCGGTACGAAAGCAATCGTCCGCGCGCAGTGCTGTTCGAAGGTCCGCCGGGCACAGGCAAGACCCTCAGCGCACGCATCATCGCTCAGCAGGCGGGCATCCCGATGATCCACATCCCGATCGAAAGCGTTGTGTCCAAGTGGTACGGCGACAGCGAGAAGAAGATGTCGGCGATTTTTGACGCTTGTGAGAAGCTGGACGGGGCTATCATATTCATCGACGAGGTGAAATCATTGACTTTGGCGACATGAGGGGCGCTGGCACCAGCATGAGTGTTGACTGCAACGTTGTGCTTGCGTGTGTGCGCTTCCCGATAGATCGATGCGCTGGCGGGAGATCGGTCGGGTGGGACGATGCACGAAGCCTCGCGCCGCATCCTGTCGGTGCTACTTCAGAAAGTGGAAGGGTTCCATTCCGCGAAGAAGACCACGGTTGTGTGCGCCACAAACCGGTAAGTATGGCCTTGAATCTGTGCGTGGTCGCTTCTTGCGTCCGTAAACTCACTCTGGATCGATCACAGGAAGCAAGACTTGGACTCGGCGCTGATCAGTCGCTTCGACCTCTGCATCCGCTACGACCTTCCAGACGAAACCACGCGGAAGGCGGTCTTTGGACGGTGCGTTTTGCTGCTTCAGCTGGTCACGGATGCTGTCGAGTGTGGGTATTGCAATTGGCAGGTGGATTGATGTATGTGGCGACGAGCCTGGATGCTCGCAGGTATGCGAAGCAGCTCTCCTCGGATGACCTGTCACAGCTCGCGGCGATCTCGTCGGGTCTTTCGTGCCGAGATATCAAGGAGGTGCGTGTGTGTTTTTGTTGTCGCTTGCGTGCGCATGTTGAATAAAAACTGTTCGGTATACTGACCTATGTTCGCATTGCTGAGGGTATGATCATGGCGGCAGATCTGCGAGTACGCAGAACGCAAGTGGGCGTCAAAGGTGCTGAAGAAGGAAGAAACGGGCGCGCTACCGACGATTCAGTCGTACATGGAGGCAGCGAAGGTGCACACGCTCGGGATCGGTCCAAACGGACAATCGGTTGTGTTCGAGGCTTAAGGCACTTTCAGCACTTCCGCGTCCTGGAAAGAGATGTGAAAGAACGAAGCTTGATGGATCTGGATGACGAAGGAGAGCTCCAGCTTCCCTCCATATTCCTGATCAACTCGAATGGGTCGTCGCCACCAAGGACAGAAAATACTGATACTGGTCTTGCAGCTCCGCCTTCAAACGTTCCGCTACGCCTTGAGAAACATCTGCAGGTGAATCGCCGTGAGCGACAAGATGGATGAACTGAAGGAAGCAATGTAGGATCACTTGCCGCACCGAAAAAGCTCATCGCCATGTCCATGAACTTTTTCGCCCCATCGAAGTCCTGGCTCCGATGACAGAGAATGCCCTGGTGCAAGAATCCAAGGAGCAATGAGGATCCAACGGGGCCGCACCATCAGCCACGCACGATGACAACGTACAGTGTTCCACGCCTTCGCAACCATCCACTCGATGTCTTCGCCTGATATGTGGATGCTTAAACTGCTGGCGAGCTGACGGAAGTGCTCGAGCCACTCGAGAACACCCGATTTCGCTTCAGCAAGAGAAATCAAGCGGCGGAAGAGGTAGCATAGCTGACTGGGAGACACGGTATCGTCTTGGATCGACACCTGGAGCCTGTTGAATGCCAGTGTATAAGATCGCGAGACATATGCATAGACCCACCAACAGCAAGCTCACCTACCCGTATTTCAGGAGGTTGCAGGCGAGGCGCTTGTAGCTTGCTCGCACCTGGAAATCGCGAATTTGTCAGGAGTCTAGAAAGCTGTTCTAGAAACTGGACGTAAGAAGGAGGAACTCAAACCTCTGAGGCTTCGTCGAACTGCGCAGCGTACACCACAAACTCTGCAACAGAACAGCGAGTGTGAAACGAACCATTCGACGGTGAATTCACAACACGCAAGATAAAGGCGGCCGTGCCTGCGAGCTGCGTGAACTCATCCGTCTTCCTCGGGAGCTTCGTTTGGCAGTGCTGGAACATTGCTTCAACGTTCGGATCAAAAAGTCGTACTTTGATCGCGAACACACATTTCGCCTATCATGCCCGTGTGTTAGCACTTGGAACACACGTCTAACAAGTTGGATAGTAGGAAGAAACACACCAGGTACTCGAGCGCGTCTTCGATCCCATTGCTTTCTTCCTCGAGACATGCTTCGCACTTGTCGACGAGATCGAGCAATCCGTTCAGCTGTTCTGTATCAAGCGACTCGAGTTTTGCCATGCTGCAAGCAATCGCCGCCAGCAAACACTGCGTCTGGCGATGTTGCAGGGAACTGTTCTCACGGAGAACTTCTTCGGACATCTTGGCGATCTGCGCGGCGAGAATGAATAGCTCGGATCTCTCTGCGCTTTTCGCCAGGTTGAAGCTGAAACGAATGCACACAAATGAGTCAGAGATCGGACTGAGCATCGAGCGGGTTCGCAACGCATGCAAGTCCTCACCAAGTTGCGTAGAACCACTCAATCACCGACGGCGGACCTAACACTAGTGCTTGTGCTGTGATTGAGACGCTCAGCAGCATTCGCACATACTTCTCGAACGTGGCAATGCGCTGTGGCAGATTCTCTGCTGGCACACTCTTGTGTGCAACTTGTGCCGAGTGCTGGAGCAAGATGCCGATCGGGATGTTGCTATACGTCGATCCTGATCCTTGGCACACTAGCGAGCAGATCTCGTCCAGTATGCTAAGAACCACAGTCTGTTTCACCTGCGTGGCATCGTGCGCAGTCTTTGCAAACGCTATGAGGTCTGCGACATCGAAATCGTCTCGCGCTTTCAGCTGCTTGATGATGGTTTTGATCGCTTCGGTCGATGTGTCATCGGGTGGCAATCTCTCTATCTCCACTTGGAAAACCGAAAAGAGCGACTTCTTTGACGGATCTGTGGCGACAGCGTGGCGAGCCCACTCCAGTGCGCTCTCGAACTTGCCGAGCTTGAGGTTGCACAGCGACAGGAATCTATCGCAAAAAGAACGCAGGTTACCAGCATTTGCACTTCTTCCAAAGATGCAAAGCAACAAAGGCCATAGATCGCACCTCATGTAAAGTCCTGACTCCTGCTCGCACAAAGCAACATCGTTGCCCAGCATCGCCCATTCAATGCAGTGCTATGAACGAGTGATGATAGTGTGAGTGCAGGAATGCACTTCGACAATCAAGAACCTCTTTTTCATCCTACACACGACACACCTCGTATGCATGTCGATTCAGGTCGTGTTGGGCTGCATCAAAGATCGTCCGATGGATGCGCTCGATATGCTTAGAGGATAGTCGGTCCGCTTCATCTCTGACTCCACTTTGTTAGTGAACGAGCGAGAGAGCGAGAGAGCGAGAGAGAGAAAACAGACATGGATGCAGCATCATATGTCCGTACACTGTGGCGTCTTGGACTTGAGAAACGAGGCGCTTGAGCTCGGCGATTGATAGCTGCCTCCGCTCGGGAACGTCGGACAACGCGATGCTGCACGCCAGATCCAAGTTGATCTCGAGGTTGTTTTCACCAAAGTTTCGCTCGAGATCTTCGTACACTTTCAGCGCTTCATCGCTGAACGCCAGTGCTTGAGCGTACGTTCGAGCGCCTTGAATCGCCATGTCGAGGTTGTCCAGCTCGAACAGTGTCAGGAGATGGCTCCGAGCTTTGTCGAAGTGCTGCGCGTCCACGAGTATTTTGATCATGACTAGCACTGCGCTTGGGTCTCGTGGCTGAGGCAGTAGCGCGTAACACGTCTCTGCTCGCTGCAGATCCTTCATTGCACCGAACGACTCCAGCACATTCACTAGAAGACTCTGCTTGAACTGCGCCAGCCTCTCCTCATCGCCTTCGTCAATGCTGTGATCCATCGATTCGCACACTCGAAGTCCCTCTTCTACCAGCAACACTTGCTCTTGGTGTCGCCCCGCTCTTTTGTAGATGTCGCTCGTCTCCATCACAAGCTTGAGCAACTGCACTCGGTATGCTGGCATATACGGAACCAGCATTTGAAGTTCTCCAAGCGCCTCGACAGTTCCATTGACGCCTGGCGTGTTGTCATCGGCGATGTGCATGTCGACGTCATTGCCGTTTTGTGCAACCTGTAGAACGCGGATACGGTCCATATTGAAGTCCCACAGATCCTCCAGGATTTCATCGAGTTCGAGATCGCGCTTCAGCTTCGTCAGGTACGAGAGTCCAATCTGCGACCAGATCTTCTGGCAACACGCGAACGCGTCCTCGGCAAAGTGGAAGTAGCGCTGGCAGCGCTCCAGATCGGATTTCGCGTGGTCGAGCAGAAGCGTTCCAACGCGACCGAAAGAGCGAAGAACGTCGACGCACTCGTTGGCGAACTGTGAGCTGCTGCCTGCACCTTCTTCGTCTTGTGCGCCACCAGACTTCGGGTACGAAAGGGCCATACCCATGACCTTGCACGCCCAGAACCGCGCGATGAGCACCCAATACTGCGCTTCCAGCCCACTCGCCAACGGCTCTAGAATACGTTGATCGGAAGCGGCAGCCTCTTGGTCTCGTGCTGCCACCATCGCTTTCAGAGCCGCACGCGACGCGTTATAGAGCAGCACGCCTGCTTCCATGAGTGCGCCGCCTTCCACCGCCGCGCTCCAAATCGGTTTCCCAGTGCACTCGAGCACGTGCTGCTGCAGGCCGTCGACGACGTGGCGCAGGTGCGCAAACCGGTCGGCGTCACTCTCCTTGTCTTGTGCTGCGTCACCAAGTCGCCTGGCGAGCTCCGCTATTGCCTCGAGCGCTTCTTTCGCCGCAGCCACGCGCTCCACCAGAGCGCGCGAGTCGCTCGTCTCGCGCTGCATCTCTCGCTCTCTCGCTCGCTTACGCGCGGCGACTTGCGCACTGCAAGCGGCATGGATTCCGCACCAGCGACGCCAAACTGCAACTTGGAGACCATCACTCTATCTTCGCACATGCACGAATGCAGGCGACGCCGTGTCTTTCAACGTGGAGAAGGCGCACCAGACGTCGAAAGTCGGCGGCCGCGCTCTGCTGCCGGCTTCGCGTCTAGACCCGAAGATGGTCTGGCGTTGAGATCGAGGAGGGTGGTCGAGCGCACTCAGGAGTGTTGGGTTGCGGCACTTTCTCAAGTGTTTGGCGATCGACAGGACGATCTCGTATCGCGCGCGCCGTCAGCTCAAGCGTAAAAGGTATCGTCGCGCGCGTCGACTTCTGCGCATGCGGACGGACATGCACCAAAAACTCGCTAGCTGGATCGCCGCGAGATACGATGAGGTCTTCCTCCCTTCATTCGAGAGCAAGATGACAAGGAAAGAGAGGAGTCTGTTGCACACAATCTCGCGCAAGACGCTGATGCAGGCGCATTACAGCTTCCCTGGGCTGCTCAAGTACAAGCTAGAACGGGGCGGGGGAAAGCTGATTCTGTGCACGGAAGAGTTCACAGCCAAGATGTGCACGCGGTGCGGCAACCTCCATGCAACGTTGAAGGGGGAGAAGATCTATAGATGCCAGAGTAGAAGGTGCGGCTTGGAATTGGATCGAGATGTGAACGCAGCGTGAAACATCTACCTCGACACCGAGGACAGAGCGGACCTTGGACCCGCTCAGTGCGGAGGCGCACCACCGCGTAGTGTAGCGTCAGCTTGTCGCCCAGACCGAGTTGACGTAGAGCCTAACACGCGTAACACACTTTCGAGCTTTGACGTGCTTGAGGCAAGATAGCGGTGGTGTGGCGAAGAGCGAGCAGCTCAGAAGTAAGTTGGAGGCGTGAGCGAGTTCCAAGTGCTCGAGTGCCTCGGAGTCGCTCGATCTTGCAGTCTCGCCAAGTCTTGGAGGCTCCTACTTTTGGTTGTGGTGGTGTCGACTGTTGTATCTGAAAACTTAAGCCTAGCCCTGGGGATTTGATTGGCTGAGTAACTTCAGCAGAGCCGTTTCATTGGCTATATCAATATAGTAGCTCGATAAAGTACGAATTTTGGCCTACTGAAATCAAGCTACATCTAACGTGTCGGCTAGCACATGATACAATCGGGCAGAACGAATGACGCTAGCAGGGGTGACGAAGGCGCTGCTCGCGGCGGCGCTGCTCGTGCTCGCAGGCACTGAGAGGTGCGCGGCGGCCCCGAAGGTGGGTATCCGCATCGTGTCGCGCTCGTCGCCGGGCGACGCGAGCGCGGCCCCGAGCGGTCCTGTGCCTTTCCGAGCCCCCATGGTTTTCTGGCAAGGTGCGCTCGCTTGTCGTGCGACGAATGGCGACCACGAGCTTCCCCGTTCTTTGTGCGTTGCGGACTGCTGGCCGCCGCTGAGAATAACGAGCATGTTCGGCTGCGGGGGACGAGCGCAGGTCCGTTCGTGTCGTCGCTCGAGTCGCTGGACTGCGTAAAGGAGACTCCGGTGGCGATCAACTCGCAGGCGTACGTGCGCGGACGCAAGCGCGGAGGCTGGAAAGGTGATCAGACGCTAATTGGTGGTACGAACACAGCGCGCTGCTGGACGTCTGCCACTTGAAGAACGTCACGTTCGTGCCAAAAGCTGAGGCCGCGGAAGAAGGCGCAGCAGCCGAAGCTACTGCGGAAGCGGCGCGGCGGAAGATCCTCGGGTGAGCGCTCGCATTTGCGCCTCTATATGCGCGCGCTTATGCGAGCGTGTGCGTGTGCTGACGCCCTGTGGCTGCGTTCGTCGTGGGTTTACTCGCGTGAAGCATCTACCGCGGATGGCGCATCGATCCGATCACGCTGCGATACAAGCAAATGGTGTTCGACGACGGCGACGAGTGCGGTGACGCTGGCGCGCGCATGGGCTTCGTGCTGGAGATCGTGTCGGCGAAGAACCCGGACACGACGCCTCGAGTCTACGGCTTCAAGCAAGTGGACGCGTGCAGCTTCAGCGCGAAGCTGCTTGTCCATGTGCCAGTCGCCGACAGCAAGGCGCAGAGCGGTATTCACACGCCCGGCGTGCTGGATATCATCGATGCGAAGGAGACGCTGCCGCACGTATGCGGCCAGATGAAGTGCCGCTACAACGTGATCTCGGGCAAGATCCAAGCCGTGATGACCGAGGTGAGCCTTAGTTGACGGTGCTAGCTGCCGCGGCTCGGTACTTGCGCTTTCGTGCAAGATCGTCTAAGTGTTTGTATGTTGAATGCAGATCCGCCAAGCGAAAGAGGTCATGACGGAGATTTCGGTAGCGAAGACGCCGGCTCTCGCGAACTTTACGCTCAGCTCGTCCAAAGCGATTCTGCGGTCGTCGAACACGGTGCTCGAGCGCTCACTCGAACTCCTGCAGACGCTGGAGCAACTGCAGCTCACACTCCAGAGCGAAATCGAAGCGAAGCAGCGGGCGCGGGAAGCCGGGGACGCCACGAACTCTGCTTCGGGCGATGATGGAGACGAAGGGAACACGACAAAGGACGTGTCATCCGCAGCGACCGAGGACGGTACCGAGCCAGACGCGAGCCTAGGTGAAGACGGCAGCGAAGACGATGCAGAAGGGCAAGTGACTGAAGTCGTTCACGAGGTTGTGGTGGAGGCGGAGGGTTAGTAAGGACGAGGGATGACTTTGCTGACCGAGCGCGTGTGCGCCATCACAGACTGAAATAAAGTACCTCATCGGATGTGCTAAACCTTTAGTAACAACCTAGGACATGGACGTATTGTTGCTGCTGCAGCAGCGGCGCCAGCACTTAGAGTGCGAGCTGCTTCGGTTCCAGCAGCGCAAGCGTGCTAGCGTCCGCGCCGACCTGTGGCGTCAACTCCAGTGAGAATGTGTCCATTTGCAGTGAGCACTGTCCAACATGCTCATTCATGTGTGGACGGACGGCTTCCTTATGGTACTGCTGCTGCTGCTTTCCCCACAGATCTCAGGTGCAGCAACTTGAACACCAAGCTGCTCAGCATGAGGTACGTATCACATGCTTTATATGCAAGCACCGCTCCGATAGTCCAATCACTAACCGAGTGAACGCTTCTAAGGCGACATCTTCCGCTGGAGTCAGCCCGAGTGGGCACGCGCTCGCACCTGTCAGCTCAATGCCGAGTGTTGCGGCTGTACCACGCCAGGAGATGGGTCGCTCAAACTCTGGAGGCGAACAAACCTGCTTACCAAGCTCCTCGCTGGAGAGCATGCTCGCAAAACTTGTGCAGCAGAACGAGGAGCTGAAGCGGATGCTCTTTGCGCAGATGGACACGAATGCGTATGTTGCTGTGTATTGCTCTCGGAGCGCTATGGATCGTCTCGTTTACAGTCGTTCTGATTGTTCCGATGATGTATCCGCAAGCAGACGCTTGCCACAGAATACTGGAGCGAGCGATGATCGTGACGGACAAGAATCAAGCAACTTGCGCGACCAACAGTCAGCTCGACGTCCTGCTTGTACGCGATCCGAACCCGCAGCGAGCGCAGTAAGCGCGAGCAAACAGACTGAGATGCCAGCGAGAACGACCGAGAAAATCGGAAAGCCCGTGCGCTTCGCAACAGACTCGGCAGGATTTGATCTCCCAGAGATCAACTGGACCGATGAGGACGAGCTTGTGAGTGTGCTGTCGTCACTTTCGTCATCTCATGTACATGGGGATCCGGCCTTGACGAGTCGTCGTGTGTGTGTTGTCCATGCAGATGCTGGAGAAGTTGGACTCGGATGAAGCGGATGATGTCATGCCCCTCCCGTCTGTGGCAACACAATCAGCACAGAAGCTCGATTCCGGCGGTAAAGAGAACCAAGCAAGTAAAGTTGCTGAGCGCGATCGCATCGAAAGTCGGAAGCGTCTCGCCAAACTCATCAGCGCGTCCATGAACACCATCACATTGCGGAAACCGCGTTGGCGACTCGAGATGGATGCAGCGAATGGGGTGCTGTCGGCGTTCAGCGAAGAGGACAGTGAGCCAATGCAGCAAGTGCAGATCTTTCGGGCAGCTGGGATCTCAGTGCTGTCTGTGATACACCTGACTAAACTTGTCCGAGCGAAGAAGCTCGAGCAGCGCGAGAAGATGACTCGTGTACGGATTGCATGGAGTCGTTTTGATTAAGTATGAGGTACTAAGCTGACGTGCATCTTCCTGACGTCACTGTGCAGGATCTCGAAACGATGCTGAACGTGTACTTTGATGCCACTCGTGTTTGGCTCGGAAAGATGGTGCGAGGGCCACTCACATCGATCCTCCAAGATCCGGCACTGGACCTGGACATATGCGTTAGAACGAGATCAGGGGGACTGTCAAGCAAGTTTGGAGCTCTGTTCGCGCTTCGGTCCAAGCAATCAAAGCCGGCGCGTACAGCTATTGACGAAGGCAACTTCATCAAGCTGAAGGTGCGAGTGAAGGCGATCGTCGAAACCATCGTGAAAGCCATCGACAAACAGGATATCCCAGCGGGCATGTTCGACTTTTGGAGGCGCCTCACATCAGACGGCGTATACTTCCCAGAGAGTGTACGTTCCAATTTCACGAGATTGGTTCGGTCAAACTTTGCTTTGTCAAAGCGAACTAACCACAAGTGTGTGCTTCGCGCTGCAACCCGTAGTACAAGCTGTTTCCGACTGAAAAAGCCTTTCTTGAGTTTGATGAACTTGGTGCAGCTCGGAACATGAACGCAGTAAGATCACCGCCGCTCGAGGATGAGAACGTGCATGGTAAGCGGGAAGCAAAGACTTCAAGCACTCCAGAGAACAAGCTGGGCGCTGCTATACCCAGCTTCAACGTGGTGATCGTGAACTTCCTCATCGTGCGAATCCTAATCCCGCACATTATCCTTCAACCTTGGCAAGTGGGCATTGGATCTCTGAACGCACTGCGCAAGGGGGCGAAGACGGACCTGAAGAACGTGGCGACTATGTTGTATCACATCTGCAGACTCCTGTCACCGCTACCACCGATTACAACCCCGTCCAACACCAACTCAAGGCGACCAAGCCTCCCTGCCACAGCGAATCAGGAAGCTATGCCGCCGAGCACAAGCGACAATGGCGATGTCGATGACAATTCTGCTTCTGCCGGAAGCTCAGGAGCCGACCAGTCCTTCCTGTCCATTCACGAAATCGGAGAGCTGCTGATCCCGGACGCGAGCTTCCCAGTCGAAGTTCCTATCGTCGTGCACTTCGCGCATGAGCAACAGGTGAGTAAGTTTTCACGAAGGATTCGATGGATTCGCTGCTGAAACGAGTTGTTCGCGTGTCTGTTGGATGTGCAGATGAGACTATTTGATGTCCTGCTGAAGCTTCGCTCTTGTGTTCATGTACAACACCAGGAGTCGCCAGCATCGGAACCAACTTGATCGACTCTACAACATCGTGTTCTCCACTAAAATCTACTAACACCAGAATTGCGCACACTGTCTCCAGGTTCACAACGCGCCACTCCTCTACCCTACATTGCTTTCAACTCAGTCCTTCCGCAGCCAGTTCGTCAGCGGGAACTCCCTCCGGTCCCCACCAACTGCCACACGTTGCTGCTGGCTTGCAGCAGCAGCAGCAACACCGCTGTTCGACTGCGTGGTCTGCGGCAGTCCCTGCATGCGCTGCACACTGGTTATCGACTTGTGCTGGAAACCGATGTCGCTCGCCTTGCCACCGCGCTTCGCGTCCTTGCTGCTCGCGATGAAAAAGTTGGTCAGCTTGCCTGTCTCGTCGTAGCCCCTCCGGCAAACGGTGTGGCTTGACGCCTGCACGGGAGGCTCACTGGCTGGTGTCATGTTGTACGCGCCGTACTGGCTCGGGTTGTAGTTACTTCTCGACAGCGTCGAGCGAGCGGAGGTCACCGGACGAACCGACACGTCCGAGTACGCGTTCGCGCGAAAGCCCGCAGACTCAGTCATTGGAGTGAACGTCGGAAGGTCTGCTGGCGAAGACACTAGAGCTGACGATGACGACGACGTTGCCCCCGCCACCTGCCCGGAGTCGGTCTTGCGCTTCTTGAGCTCGAGCGGATGAGGTGGCGGCGCGTACTCCATCGCGTAATGCCGTTTGCCAGTGCCAAATCCGCTCTTCAGCTTGCCCTTTCCACTGACACTAAGCTGCTGCTGCTGCTGCTGCTGTGGCGGCGGATGCGGTAGTTGGTGATGGTGGTGGCTGTTCTGGAGCATGGCTTTCAGCCGCGCCTTCTCCTTCACGACCTTCTGGTACTGGTCGTGGCGGAACTTGCACGCTTTCTTGAGCGCGATGATGAGCTCGCGCGGGTTCTGGATTTCCTCTTCCATCGCTTCCGAGTCGCATGTATCGAGGTAGCTGATGATGCTCTGGTTAACGGTCATCTGCCGCGTGGCTTCGGCTTGCCGGCTGAGCTCCATCTGGTACTTGGCGACCTTGCTGACGAGCACGCTCTTGTTGGCCTCGAGCGCCGCGACGCGCTGCAGCAGCGCCTGCTTGTCCGCAAGGAGCTGCTCGCTCTGGCTGCGCACGCGCTTCATCTCGGCGCCGAGCGTGTCGAACTGCTTCTTCTGCCACTTGAGCCGCTCCACGAGAGCGCTCACGCGCTCACTGAGCTTCTCGACCTGCGCGTTGCTGCAGCTGGCCCCATTACCGACAGCGGCAATCACTGCAGCAGGAGAACTCGCGGGCTCGCCTGGCAGCTCGAGGAAGAGGCCGACGAGATCTGACTCGGCGGCGAAGCGGCGGCAGATTGGGCACTGGGCGCTCACCTGCAGCGCCTGCAGGATGCATGGGTGGTGGAACACGTGGCCACAGGCGCATGCCGAGAGGTCCTGGCGCAGCTCCTCCAGGCAGATGTGGCACTCCTGGAGGCTTTGGGTCTTATTGGCGCCCCCGCTCGCAGTTCCCGGCGCCATTTCTATATACATATTTTAACGTTTGGTGACAACAAGGCACGGTAACGCTTCATTTTTGCAACTTTAGGTAGTTAGTTTGGGGACGGTTTAGTTTTCATAATGCATTGACGTATAGGATCACCACATGTCTCGCGCACCATCGCATTTCATCATAAAAAGACATGATTCCGTTTAGGGATGCCTAGAGTAAAAGAAGCAAATTTTGTAAAACGAAATGCTGAAATGCTGACATTTTGAAAAAAGAGCAAAATTCAGGTCAACTATCCTACCACATTCTACCTAATGTTTCGGTCTGACAAATAGATAAGGAAATATATCCCGAAATCCGAGAGTACCCAGCTAAATCCGAGAATCCGCAGATCTATAAGGTCACCACATGTCTCACGCACGGTCGCATTTCACCATAAATAAATCTGATACCGCCAAAAATCTCTGATCCCGAGCCATTTTGTGCAGGAGGGTCTCGCCAGGCTCTTTTGCCTAAAGTTTACAGAAAGACCTTGTTTAAACAGAATGCTTCCGAGAACCGAATAGTAGACTCTACAGTCCATGAGGTGTAGGGCTCTAACTTTTAAGACGCACCAGCGGTTAGCTGTTGCGCTTCAAGCGTTTAGATTAGTGAAATATAAAATTTAACGGCGTATAATATTTAATGACATATAAGATTGAATAGCATATAAAATCTGCGAGAGTGGTAACTCTAGGCTCTAGATCACCTCTTTTCCTCGCCACCATGCTTCATTCGACATCGACTGCCAGTTGGCTGCAGAATAAAGCTCTGGTCTCACGGCACACCTTCTCTCCACGCCGCTTTACTTCAGCGGAGCTCTCGACCTTAACCGACAGTAGGCTGCACGTCATAGCTCTATTCCCACGACACACCTTTCCTCGCCGCGCTCCAAAGCTCATTCTTCAAAGGAGCTCATTCGGCAACTCGCGCCTTCAAGTACTCAAGTCGCTCAGTATCCCAAGCACCGCTGCCGTCGCGCCTCCTCCAAGACCCAAGTCTCGACCAAGCGACCAAGGTCTTCGAGCAGCGGCAGTGTCGAGATCGCGAGCGGCAGTGTCAAGATCACGGGTGCACGTCGGATCGATGCATGGATACATATCGTGTGCAGGGCCTCAAGACTTCCAAGTGAGAGCGCTCGAACAGCCTCCTCGACCCTCAAGCCTCATCTTCGGATCCGTGCAGATGCGAGGATATCGGCAGTCTCCAGACTAGCCGTCTCGAAAGAAACCTCCGCACTACTCTCCAGCGAGCAAGCGCGTGTGGCGTTCTGGTGAGAGAGGTCGATGCAAGCGAGCGTGCTTCTATGCCGGGGCAACCCCGGCTCTGAGAGAGCCACTCCCGCGGTGTCAGTCAGCTGCTAGGTCTCCAGTAGTTGTCGACTTGAAGGGTAACCAACAGTAAAGGAGCCAGATCTTGACTTAAGAATGGAGCAACACGAAAAAATATCCTGCAGTTTTTTTCCAGCAGCAAAATGATATTGACATCTCGACCAAGTATTTGTTTTTTTCCTATCCTAAAATGTGATGAATCAATGCTGCATGTCGTAATTACGCGAAACGTGTAAATAGAGCTCATGGCTCGTAAAAAAACCAGATGCCGACTGTGAACCAACCAAAAGCACGACTCGCATTGAGTATCGCGGGTTTGTATGGCGCACGCGCCTGGCAGCGGAAGCACGCGTTAGTTAAGTTTAGAAGGCCAACTCGCAAAATGGTGCGTTATGGGTGTGGGTGTGTGGCGCACGCTCGTTCACGAGCTGCGACCTTGGATGCTCGCTTGATCGCTCTTCTGGCGCGTGGGCGGTGGTCGTGCTTGAGTGAGTGAGCGTGAGCGTGAGCGCGATATTTGCCGCGCGACGGTCAATCGAGCGGGGCGACGACGACGACAACCGAGCATTGCAGCTTCAGCGACAGCAGTAGCTTCAGCTTCTGGCGCATCCCGTCGGCGCTTGACCGACGACGCGGCGACCGTTTGCAGGTGGATGGGGCGGATTCTTGTCAACCAGCAGCATATCAAGCAGCAGGTTTCGACGTCGTTCCCGTTCGTGCAGCTTGACACGCGACCATTAGCTCCGCAGTTGGTTCGACGCAACAGCCAGCGCTGGCGCTGACAGGCTCGAGATGCTGCGGCGAGACGATCCAGTCGGCTGGCTCGGCCTGCAGTACCCTCAGCGGCACACGCTCACTCGCTCACTCACGCACCGACCGCCCACCCGACCTCTTGCGAGAGTCACCACAGCATCACCTTGCTCTCTAGCATGTAACGCTAACTCTTTTCTCTTGCGTATGTGCGCGCAGCCGAAGCAAATCACTGACATCCGCGACTTCCTCCAGAAGGCTCGCCGAAAGGACGCCCGCTCGGTGAAGATCAAGAAGTCGGACAAGATCGTCAAGTTCAAGATCCGCTGCTCCAAGTACCTGTACACGCTCGTCGTGACGGACACGGAGAAGGCGGACAAGCTGACGCAGTCGCTCCCGCCTGGTGCGTGCTTTTGCCATCTGCCTGCTGCGGAACTGTGACGGTCGTTGGGGGAAGCTGGTGGCTACAGTGACTGACACCTCGGCTCGCTCGACATCTCTTACGTGCGCCGCTCGGATGCTCACAGGACTCCAGCGCAAGGACATCTAAGAAGTGCAAACTCTTAGTGGCAAATTCAGACCGGTCTTCTACGCTTCGCTTCGGCTCAGGTGCTAGCTCGCTGTAAGCAGGAGCTCGCGCATCGCCTTCCTCGCTCGCTACGTCACACGCGCGGTGTCGAAGCAGGGAGCTGCGAGAGTTCTTCAGCAGAATTGTCTCCTTGCCGAAAGAACCATTGGTTACTTCTACTCCACATGTGCTTCCTCCATTTCCTCTCCTTCCTCTGTTGTCTTCGCGTCTCATGCTGCCTTCGTGTCCATCTTCATCGTGTTCATGCACCCATGCATGGGTCTGTTTGCGCTTGCGAGGTCGGCTTCTCTTCCATCAGAGCGTGACTGCTTCGATATCATCACCGTCAATACTCGCAAGTAGAAGCAACGAGTCCATTTTCACATGCATCGACCGGCAGCTTGCGGGGTGGATCGCACAGCAGCAACAACAGCACAAAAAGACCTCATCATCATCACGGCACACATGCCAACGCAAGGAGAAGTTGGCGTCAAAAAGCAAACACCCTGTTGTCCGCCTCGCCACTTTGCGCCAGTCTGCCCTTCCTAGCTGCTGCTGCTGCTGCTGCTGCTTGTCTGCGCTTCGTTGGCGGCGCAGAGCCTCATACGGCGACGGCGACGCGCGCAGGCGGTAACGGACAGACACTCGATCCGACCCGTCTGCTCTTACACCGAGTTCTTGCGAGGCGGCGGCGAGTGCGCGGCCGCCGGAGACGCCGAGCGAGAGCGCGAGCGACGCGGAGAGTCCTTGCGCTGCGCCGGCGAGCGCGAGCGCGAGCGGCGAGGAGAGCGGCCACGCGC
Source organism: Globisporangium orthogonon (assembly GCA_023334005.1). NCBI lineage: Eukaryota > Oomycota > Peronosporomycetes > Pythiales > Pythiaceae > Globisporangium > Globisporangium orthogonon. Next base: position 86,787 of record JAASFW010000001.1, on the reverse strand, counting down.
AGGCGAGCGCGAGCGCGAGCGCTTGCTGCTCGAGTCGCCGCCGTTCTCCGGGATAAGGCGGACGTAGTTGCCGCGGAACTCGGTGTCGTCCAGCTTCTTGATCGCGTTGTCCATGTCATCCTTCGACTGGAACTCGGCGATCCTGTTGGGTAAAAATGGCGCACACACCGTCAGCACACCCCATACTCTCGCGTTCCGCGAACCAAAGACATCAGACATTTAGGTAGCTACGCACGCAGTGCCGTCATTCTCGATGTCGCAGAAGGTCACCTCGCCGCCCGTGCGCAGGAAGTCCTTGACGTTGCGCCAGTCGGTGCCGCGCGGGAGGTCCGTCACGCGCACGCGGTAGTCCGTGCGCTGGGGAGCGCCGCTGCGGCCTGCCATCACGGAGCACGCACGATTTTGCAGGTACAGCTTAGACCCTAGCACTGGTCGATGTGTATGTACTGTATAACACGCATACCTCCAGCGCCGCGGTCGAAGCCACGGTCGCGGTCACGTCCGAAGTCACGGCCACCACCTCCGCGGTCGTCGCGACGGCTGCCGCCACGAGCAATCTCCACGCGGATGCTGTCGCACAGCGAGAGAGAGAGAGAGAGAGAGAGAGAGCGTTAAACATCCCAAGCATCATATCCTAGAGAAGAGACGGAGGGAGCGAGAAGCGTACCGTCCACCGAGGAAGTCGCGTCCGTCCATCGAGCGAATGGCGTCGTCGGCGTCGCGCGGGTCTTCAAAGTCCTAGAGAACGACGGAAGACGCAGAGGCGGGTGGGTTGGTGGGTGCACACGTGGAGGCGGTCGGCGCGAGGCGGCGCTTGCGTGTCGTCGTCGCGTGAAGCCGGCTGCCGGTGGTGGTGTGGTGCTACTCCCGTGCGCGAAGGAGAGAAGGAGACGAGCGGAGGCGGCGCACGGCGGCGTGGAAGAGAAGAGAAGAGACGATGACCCGCCGGCCCCCGAGCCGCTGGTGAGAAGCGAGGAGAAGAAGGAGGGAGGGAGGAAGAGGGGGGAGGGAGGGGGAGGGCGAGATGTCGCGGCAGCCGGCAACGGTCGCGGACGGCGCAGGGGACGCGAGCACCACACTCAACAAACTAGCGGCGCGGCGGCAGCGACGACAGCGGCCACGGCGACGACGACGACGGCGGAGGGGAGGACGAGGAGGACGACGACGAGGCACTCACCACGAACGCGAAGCCCGGCGGGTTGCGCGCCACCCAGATGTTGGAGACGTGGCCGTAGCGCGAGAAGCCGTCCTGGATCTCGCGCGAGGTGGCGTCGCGAGGGAGGCCGCCGACGTACACGCGGGTGCCCATGGTGCTGCTGCTTGGCTGGCGGGAGGCTTCTTCCTCGGCGGCGGCTGCTTTCTTCCTTGGCGGCTTGGCTTGGAAGGCGTTGTGAGGCAAAAAGAAGGGCGCGGCGAAAAGCTCGGTTACGCGCTAGTGAAGAAAACGAGGAAAGAACCCAAACTTAGCATTGGTTGGTTACAAGAGCAATGGCAGCACTGCAATTACTGTACTGCTTCGCGCAAGTGCGGGGGCATTAAGTACGAAGGTTAATGCTGTACTCCTCTCAGCCATCGACTCACTTTGAGCTCCTCGCCGCCTTGCCCGCCATGCTGCGCGCCGGTCGCCGCCTCCCCGCGCGCCTCCATCGCCGCGCCGCGCCGCTCGCCGAGCGCCAGCTGCAGCTGCTGCGACACGCGCAGCTGGGCGCCGCGCACCCGCCGCTCGCGCCGCGCCACTCGCGCTCGTTCTTCGGGCTGCGCGAGCTGATCTTCGGCAAGTCCGAGCCCAAGCCAGAGCCGGAGCAGGCGTCGCCCACGCCCGCGGCTGCTGCTGCTGCTGCTGCTGCCGAACCTGCTGCTAGCAGCACTGCTGCCGCGGCAGCCACTGATGCAGCTCAGCTGCGCGCGCCCGAGAAGATTGTCGGCAGCACGGACGAGGCGAACTTCTCGGTCGGCAAGTATGCGCGACTGGCAGACGGCGCCGTGATGGCCACGTGCGGCAAGACGATGGTGCTCACGACTGCTGTGAGCTCCGTGGGCGGCAAGCGCGGCAGCGACTTCCTGCCGCTCATGGTCGACTACCGCGTCAAGTATTATGCTACGGGTCTGATCCCGGACACGGCCAAGCGCACCGAGTTCGCCGGCACGGACGAGGAGATTCTGCAGTCGCGCGTGGTGGACCGCGTCATCCGCCCGCTCTTCCCGCGCGACTACTACGACGACACGCAGGTGATTGCGACCGTGCAGTCGCTCGACCCTGCCAACGACCCGCTCGTCCTGGCGATCAACAGCACGTCGGCGGCGCTCGCGGTCTCGGACATCCCGTGGAATGGACCAGTCGGCGCGGTGCGCGTGGTCGAGATCGACGGCCAGCTCGTGGCGAACCCGACGCTCAAGCAGCGCGAGATCGCGACGCTCGAAGTGCTCTACGCGGCGAACGAGACGCGCACGCTGATGATCGAAGCTTCGGGCGACGAAATCACGGAGGAGCGCATGGCGGAGGCGCTCCAGTTCGCGCACGACTCGATCGGTCCGGTGATCGCGACGCAGAAGGAGCTTGTGAAGAAGTTTGGCAAGGAGAAGCGCTCGTACCAGCGCCTCGTGGTGGACCCCGAGGTGATGGAAAAAGCCAAGGAGTTTGGGCTGGAGGAGGCGAAGCTCGTGCTCGGCTCGCCCAAGCACACGAAGGCTGAGCGTCAGGCGGGTGAGAAGCACGTGTTCGGCAAGATCATCTCGTCGCTCCGCGAGCACTACCGCGGTCAGCACATGGACGACAACCAGTTCCAGATGGCGGCGCACGACGTCTTCCAGGACGCGCTGCGCCAGCAGATTCTCTCGGGCGACAAGAACGCTCGCTACGATGGCCGCGCGCCGTTCACGATCCGCCCGCTCAAGGTCGAGGCTGACGTGCTGCCCATGGCGCACGGCTCGTCTGTCTTCACGCGCGGCGACACGCAGGCGCTGTGCTCCGTGACGCTCGGTCCGCTCGATCGCGGGCTCAAGGTGCGATCAGCGACCATGGATCCGAGCAAGGATATTCCACTGAAGCACGCGATCCTGCACTACGAGTTCCCGCCGTACTGCGTGAACGAGACCGGTCGTGTGGGTGGCGTCAACCGCCGCATGATCGGACACGGCGCGCTCGCGGAGAAGGCGCTCGTGCCGGTGATTCCGTCGATCGACGAGTTTCCGTACACGGTGCGTATGACGTCGGAGACCATGGGCTCGGACGGCTCGTCATCAATGGCGACGGTGTGTGGCGTGTCGCTCGCGCTCATGGACGCGGGCGTGCCCATCAAGGCGCCGGTTGCAGGCATCTCGATTGGCTTGATTACGGACGGAGACCCGTTCGACGGCGAGAAGGAGATCACGAACTACCGCCTCATCACCGACATCCTTGGCACGGAGGACCACTACGGCGACATGGACTTCAAGGTCGCCGGCACGGACGCCGGTATCACGGCTATCCAGCTCGACGTGAAGCTTCCGGGCGTTCCACTCGACATCCTCGTCAAGGGTATTCACTACGCGAAGAAGGCGCGCACGAACATCCTGCGCAAGATGAACAGCGCGATCTCCGAGCCGCGGCGCGAGCTTAAGAACTCGGCGACCGGCGCCATCGCCATCAGCATCGAGTTCTCGGTTCCCGTGAACACGATCGGCGCGGTGATCGGCGCTGGCGGCTCCAACATCCGCGAGCTCGAGAGCACGTTCGACGTACATGTGAGCATCGATCGCCGCGGTGGCGCAATTCGCATCGTGGGGTCTCCAGAGAACGCCGAGAACGCAAAGCAGAAAATTCTGAGCCAGACGGCGGGCGCGCACACGGCTGACGCGTTCTTCAAGCGTGGCAACAAGTACTCGATGCGCGTGACGGAAGTGATGGACTTTGGTGCGATTCTCGAGTCCACGGAGCCGACCAAGAACCGCGGTTTCGTGCACATCACGGAGCTCGCGCCCACGCGCGTGGAGAACATCCACGACGTCATCTCAGTCGGACAGGAGCTCGACTTCCAGTGCATCCAGGAGGGTGTGTCCGGGAAGATGTCACTGAAAGCGCTGCTTACTCCTGGCGAAGACAGCAGTAGCACCACCACTACCACTAACAAGACGGATGGCGCCCCGAAGTCGACGACTCCGACGGCGCACTCCACCAGACGGCCGTCGATGCACCGCCGATCCAAGGGTTCGCACTCGGGCAGCAAGACTGGAGCCAATGGCGCTCGCCGCACGCACAACTCGACACCGACTACTCAGTAGGCTCTTTTCATCTCGTGAACGCGCGCGGTTTGCTCCTCTCATAGAAACGAATAGAAACACACAACCTGCCATTCACAGCAAAAAGTGCTCACACCCGCCTCACCAGCTCGTCTGTATCTCCACTTACTTACACGACAGCTTCCGGTGCGCCGACGACGATGGTCTTCTCAGAGTGCGCCACACGTTTGCGGTTCCGCTTCAGCAGCACAGAGCGGTCGATCGGCTCGTGGTTGATCATGCGGAATGTCGACCGAACCCCATCGCCACCTGCGATCCCCATCCCTGAGCTCGACGACGAACGCGCCAACATGAAGGATCCGCTGCCGTTCATGCCATTCGCCATACTCATACCGCCGCCACTCGACATGGACATACGGCCTGTGTTCTGGATCGCAGAGTTCAGGCTCTGGATCGACGACGTAAACGCCGGGATCGACGGCGACGACCGACGGCGAAGCACTTCGCGGGGATGCGGTACACGCATACCTGTCGACGTCCTGTACCCGTCACGCATCGAGTCGAGCACCTCGTCCGTCAGCGGAGCCTTGTCGAACGCGATGAGCAAGAACTGCCGCAGCGCGAGTCGAAAGTTGTACTTCTCCAGCATCGCGTGGACGTACAGCGCCAGCATCGGCTCCTCAAACAGCGCCGACTTGTTTGTGCGCATCTTGTTGAGCGACGAATGCGCCTCCTTCTGCGTGATGTGGTTGCTGAGATCCGCGACTAGGCGCAGAATCTCTCGCCACTCCGGCGGGACCTTCGACAACAGAATCTGCAGCGGCGAGTTCGGCACCTGTGTCACAGGGCTTGCCTTGGTCGTAAGCACGCCGTCGCTGGAGGTGCTGTCACTGGAGCTGGACGAAGCAGGCGGACGCGGCCACACGAAGAGAGAGTTGCAGTTCTGCGGTACTGAGATGGACGACAGCGACACGTTTGCAGCGTTCCAGCCGAGCCGAGAGAGGTCCCGGCGGCCGGTCGAAGACCGCGAGATGAGGCCGAGCACGAAGAAGCAGGTGCCGCGGATCGAGACAAGCGGCGAGTCCGTCGTGAGCTTCACGATCATGTCCAGCACATCGTGCGCATAGTGGTGGATTAGATCGTAGCCGCGAGATGTCGCCGCGATGTGGCCGATCGCCCACAGCGCCGCGCGCTTCTCCAACGGGACACTCGCACTGTCGCGCAAACACGCGATGAACTCCGGGATATGGCCAGAGGCGTGCAAGATTTGGCACCCGGCGCTCGTTTTGCCCAGCTCGCCGTACAAGTGAGGAGGCAGAGGCACCGAGCGCGGACGGAGCGGCAGCAGCTGCAGAGTGAACTCAACCGACTTGAGCATCACGCGCTTCACGGCACCCGAGCTGCTATCCATCTCAACGCGGAAGTTCCACACCGCGCGCTCGCCTGGTGCGCAAATCGAACACTCAGGAGCCGACAGGTACTGCGCCGTCCGCTGGTCCGGCTGGCACGTGCTCCAGTCCTTGTGCTCCTCGGCCGCAGACTCCGATGCAGGATACGACGGGTCTGCAAACCCGCTCATCGCATTCGGCTCGGACGATCTGTCGTTGCCGCCCGCCGTGGATGCCGAGCGCGTCCGGCCCTTTGCCAACGCATCCGCGCCGACGATCGCAGGAGGCATGACGAAGCCGCCATTGCTCTTCGGCGGAGGCTTCGTGAACCCGCGTCGGTCCACTGGCTGCGTGCCCAAAAACAGACAAGCTTGCAGCGTTTGCGGCGCGTTCACAATCACCGGCTGAGGCATGTTACGCGCGTCGACCACAATCGCCTTCACGCGGATCGAGTTCATGCGCAGATCGTCTTCATCCAGCGCGCTGTCCTCTTCGTCGCGCAGTGAGCCGTCGATGTACGTCTCTACAGTCAAGTTAGACGGCGGACCGCTGCCAGGAGGACCGAGAATCTTCACCTCCATGTTCCACGGCATCTTGTACAGCCAATCGAGACCCCACAGCGACCGCTGGCTTCCGTTCTTCACAGTCCCCCCGCGCTTCATTGGCACCTGCACGGGGATTGGCGTGGGCCAGCACGTTCGACGCATACTGCCAGAGCTCGACAGGTTGCTGCGCTCTCTCCCCGAGACGTCGCGGTGCAGTCCGCGGAAGAGCGAGTTCTCCACCGCGTGGACGTACGAGATGTACTTCTCCCGGCGCCAAGCCACGAGCGTGCGCTGAATCCAGTCGCCGCTTCCCTGCAGGAACGAAAGACCTTCCGGCAGCGACAGGAAACGAAGCAGCAGCGATTCGGCGCGCTTGTCCTTCATCTGGATCAGCTTCGTTGGACGCCGCATGACCATCGCGAGCAAACACTCCTCAGTCTCCGTCGCTTCTTCCAGAACGCTCAGCGCCGCCTTCGCCACTTCCTCTTCCTGTGTGAGTTGTGTCACGAGCGCATCGACCCCCCACTTTGCGAAGTCTGTCACTTCGGAACGCAGCAGCGCTCGCAGGAGACACGTCGCGTACAACCGCAGAGCCTTCGAGCCGTCCGTCATCCACGACTGCAGCAGCTTGCGAGAGCTGCCGTCCACCGAATAGTCCAGGTTCGCCAGGATCAGGCGGCACAGGAAGTCGTGGCCTTTCGTGGTGCCCATCACGTGTAGCCGGTTGAACAAGTTTGACTGCTCCATCATCTTCAGCCCTTCCTTGCTCGAGCTCATAAGCCCTAGCAGTGTGAAGTACTCACGAAGCATTTTCGTCGAGCAAAAGACTGGCGAAAACATGCGCTGCTTTAAGATGCCGATGTGTGACTCGACGATCGCCGCCTCGGGACGCGCTTCCAGCTCGAGCGCCGACGAGATCTCCGTCAGAAGCTGCCCGCGGCGATCCGTCTTCAAGAACAGCAGACCCTCCGGGTGATTGAGCAGCAGCGTGTACATCTGGCAAGCTGGGCGAAGGAACGGCACGTTATCCGGGATCCAGTCGAGCAGCGAGAAGTACCCTTTGTTCCCCGTGTCGCCGCGGAAGAACCCCGACAGGCGCTTGAAGAACTTGGTCTTCATCGCCTCCGATAGCCGCTGTGGGTTCGTCAGTGGACCTTCGAGCATCTCCGAGATGACGTCCCAGTTCCACTTTGTAAAGTTCTTGTCTGTCAGGATCCGCGAGCGGTTGTGCAGCATGTCCTTGAACGTCGCGTCATCCATCTGCGCGTCCATCGAGTGTTTCAACTCCTGCACCATCAGCTCTCGCGACGTCAGGTTGTCGCGTCCAACATTCGGTCCATGGCGACGCATAGCCGTCGACGACAGGTTCGACATTGGGTTGCGTCCGACTTGGAGGTACAGCGTCGACGATCGGTTGATATCGCGCAGCAGCTCGGACACAAGCTGCACGCCGTTCACACCGCTCCCACCGTACGACACAAGCGAGACACTGCGCGTGGAGACACTTCCCGAGTTGGCGCCGACCGCGTTTGCGAGCTCAGCGAGCATCTCGCTCGCTCGGATCGACTTCTCGCGCTGCAGCCGCTCAAGCATGCTCTTCACTTGGTCGCCGAGGGTCTGCGTCGTCGTCGATGTGATCGAGGTTGCCGACACGAGGCGAGGCAGCGCCAGTAACGTCGCACAGTGCTGATCTGGCAGCAGTCTCGACGACATGCGGAGGATGTCGGAAAGCAGGTCGACCGCAGGCTCTGCGAGCGAGCGCACCGAGCCCGTGCCGAGCGTGACGAGCGCATCCAAGAGGCCGCAGTGGATCATCGCGAGCAGGATGATCACGGTGTAGTTGTCAAGCAGGTTGTAGCCTGTCGGCGCAGGAATCGCGTCCGCCGACGACACGCTGATCGGGATCGTGGCCGACACCACGTCGGCCGCCTCCGCCGCAGTCTTGTCGAACGACGTCTTCTTGTAGAAAATCTCGCAGATCGTTGAGAGCACCGCCTTCTGGACGTCTTCGCCCACGGGCCGCACCAGCAGCTGGATGAGCGACTGGAGCCCCTGCGGGTTGGACGTCAGCACGACGATCCCCGTCCACGAGCGCATCATGGTCACGATCGCATTTCGGCTCGCCATCCAGCGCTGGCGGCGCTCGTTCCCGGCAGGCAGGTCCGTGTCCGTGAACGGCGCGAGCAGGATCTGCGTGTCCACGAACGGGTCGAGGTACTGGCGTGTCGCTGGCTCGTTGAGCAGCATGAGTAGCGTGAGGATGAGCGAGTCCGCGAGGTCCTGGAACGACGGGTCCAGGATCGCGTCCACGAGCACCTTGACGCCGTTGCACTCGGCGACGACCGCGATGTTCGCGAGCGCGAGCTCGCGCAGTGTCTCGAGGCACACGCGGCGCAGATTGTCGTCCTTATGGCTGGCGATCGCCACGATGGACGCCACGAGACTCGGCGGCATCTGTGCCGCGTCGATCTCCGTGATGCGCCGGATCACCTTGAGTGCCTGCACGCGCTCGGCAAGCAGCTTCTGTTCGCGCTCCATGGCGCGTACCACGAATAGCGGGAGACACTGCGCGCCCAAAAGCACACAGTTGTGTGAGCTGGGTTCTATTGAGAGCAAGAGAGAGAAAAAGAGGGCGGCAGCAGCGGTGAAGTACCAGGTCGACGAGCGTGCGCACGCTCTCATTGCTGCAGATCGTGTAGCGCAGCACGCGCAGCGCGCCGAGGCGCGTGGACGAGTCCGAGTCGCAGACGAGGCGGCGCATGCAGCGCATGAGGCGCTCGACGGGGAAGCTGTCGAGCAGCAGCGGGTCGCTCTTGAGCTCCTGCAGAGGGCGTGCGTTGTTGTCCGGTTAGCCTTTCGAGCGCAGCAAAGACCCTCGACAGCGTCCACACGAGCGTACGTGGCAGATGCGGCCGACGCTCTCGAGCTTGGACTTGCGGTCGAGGTTCCCGCGCTCGATGAGCGCGCAGATGGCGCCGAGGCTGCTCGGGTCCGCCGCCTTGGGCAGCACGGACACCCGGCGCGGCGCCATCGCTCGCTCTCTCGCTCACTTCCTCCTCCCTTTTCTGGACCTGATTGCCGATTTGTGACTTTGTGATCCCATTCGACATTTGCCAGCGAAAAGCATCGCTCGATTCGACATTCGACTCTTGCACGCTCTCCACTAAGCCAGAATTTAACAGCACGCGAGCCGATAGTGCGGAAATCCCGGGAGCGCGAGCCACGCTCCTCCAACCGCATAGTGCCCTCTGCGCCACAGGAGAAGCAGCAGCTCCAGCTCGTCGCCTGCCCCCCACGCCCATGTCGCTCGCCCGCCTCGTCCGCGGCGTCGCGGCGCTCAGCGTGGCGCCGCGCCCTGCGCTGCTCGCCGCCGCCACGCGCGCCGCCAGCTCGCAGGCGACGGCCGAAATGCCGGCCAACATCGTGTTCGCGGAGGAGAAGCCCGTGCGCGCGCCGCGCGTGGTGCCGACCACGCAGAAAGGTGCGGCGTGGCTGACTGCGTGTAGATCCGAAGCAGCAAGGTAGCAAAGCTGACCGGTGGCTGTTGCTCCCTGTCCGCATGTAGCGACGGTCCTGGCGAACGGCGACGTGCAGACGAGCGTACTGAGCCTCAAGAGTGAGGAGGAGCTCGAGCCGCTGACACTTGACGGCAGCGTGTTCGGCGCGCCCACGCGCGTGGACATCCTGCAGCGCGTGGTGCGTTGGCAGCTCGCGTGCCGCCGCGCCGGCACGAACAAGACGAAGACACGCTCGGAGGTGAGCGGCTCGACGCGCAAGCCGTGGAAGCAGAAAGGCTCGGGCCGCGCGCGTGTGGGCGACATCCGCGCGCCCCAGTGGCGCGGCGGCTACCGCGTGCACGGCCCCAAGCTGCGCGACTTTTCGTACTCGCTGCCGAAGAAGGTGCGCGCGATGGGCCTGCGTGTGGCGCTCTCGACGAAGCTTCGCGAGGGCAAGCTCGCGGTCGTCGACTCGCTCGACGTCGACAGCGCCAAGACCAAGGACATGAAGCAGTTCCTCGCGGCGCGCGGCTGGGACCACGCGCTCTTCATCGACGGGGAGGACGTGGCCACCAACTTCCTGCTCTCCACGCGCAACATCCCGTACGTCGACACGCTGCCGCAGCACAAGGTCAACGTCTACTCGATCCTGCAGAAGGACCTGCTTGTGATCACTAAGGACGCGGTCAAGTACCTCGAGCAGCGCCTGCACACGGAGTGAGGCAGCATAGAGCGCGAGCAGCGCGGCTGCTGCTGCTGCTACTGCTGCTGCTGCGACTGCTCACACAGACTCGCCAAGCAGCTGCAGCAGCAGCAGCACCTGCTGCACTACCAAGCTGCAGGGAATACACCACCACCACCACATGACCCCATCCCATCGATTGCTACCTTACTTCCTCCCACTAAATAGCCGGCGCGGCGCTCAGGTCGACGCTCGCGGCCTCTTCCGGCGCCTTGACGGTCGCGAGCAGGCGCTGCTCGACTGGCGCCGGCGCGCTGAGCCCCACGGCTGTCGGGTCGGTCGTGACGCCCGCGAGGTGGGTCTGCCCGAGGAAGTCCTTGGCGGCGTCCAGCTCGGTCGTGAGCGCCTCCCGCTGCCGCGCCATGGCCGCCACGAGCGCGTCGCGCCGCGCCTGGAACTCGCGCCCGCTCGCCAGCACCGCGTTCACCGTCTGGCGCATGCGCCGCGTCTCGCGCCGGATGGCAGCGACGTCGTCGACTCCACCGCCCGCGCGGCCACCACCGGCGCCGTACTCGTCCACCGCCATGCGCTCGAGATGCCATCCGTTGAGGTCATTGACGCGCGTGCTCGGCGCGCTGAGCGCCAGTATCTCGCGCAAACTGTCGTCGTTGCGACGCTGCTGCAGACACGCGTCAGGCGGCGTCAGGTGGCCACAGTCGAGATGCACAAGATACGCCCCAAACGATGCACATGCGACGCACGTCGTAGGTCTGCAGCAGCTCCGTCCACGATCCCTCAAGTCCGGTCTGCGTGTACACGTCGCACAGGTCGGTGATGGCGTCTGTAGCGGTCCGCTTGCCCGTGCCGGCGGTGCCGCGCTCGTCGCCGCGGCCGGCGATCACGCGCGCGAGCATTAAGCCAAGGTTTCGTGTTACGTCTGCCGAATCCGATAGTGACGAAATCCAGGAGTGGCTTGGCCTGCTCCTTGTTTTCTTCACTAGGCTGTGTTCGCAGCGAAAGCGACGACTGGGGGGAAAAACAAGCTCAGTTTTCAAACAGCAGCAGCGCTGGAAGCCACGAGATAACACGGTGTACGTACGGTGGACTCGATGGCGGCGAAGTGGGCGGCGCCGTAGGATCTCTCACGCGCGCGTGCGCTCCCAGCACGCAGACGCGCACTCTCGAGCAGCAATGGACCCGGAGCAGAAGAAAAAGTGCAGCGAGCTGCTCGAGCACTTCTTCCGGCTCGACAGCGCTGGTGCGTGTGCCGCTCAGCAAGTAGCTCCGTGGACATCGGCGGCTATGTGCGGGCATGTGTGTGGCGGTGGGCCGCTGGCTGACCTACGTGTGCATGGGGCGCGTGCGCAGAGCCGTTCCGGGAGCGCGTGAACTGGGAGGAGTGGGGGCTCTACGACTACTTGCAGGTGGTGAAGGTGCCCATGGACCTCGGCACGATCCGCACGAAGCTCAGCAAGAACGAGTACAAGAAGCCCGCCGAGTTCGCCAAGGACGTGCGCCTCGTCTGGGACAACTGCAAGCTCTACAACCAGGTTCGGAGGCTCGAAGTAAGGCGATGAATGGGTGAGTGATACTGATGCTGGCACCAACTGCTGCGAATCAGGATGGCTCGGAGCTGTACGACATTGCGGACCAGCTCTCGAAGCGCTTCGAGGACCGCGTGAAGAGCATGAAGCTGGACGTCGGCGCGGCGCCGCGCGCGGACAAGAGCATCCCGTGCGTTCGCTTTGTTGTGTTGGTGACCACGTGAGTGACCGATGGACGCTGATGTGATGCCTGTGGCGGATGGACGAACAGCGCGCCGTCTGCGGAGGAGAAGCTCTACTTTAGCCAGAACATCTACAAGATCTCGAGCAAGGACCTCGGGCAGGTGGTCACGACGCTCGAGGAGAAGTGTCCCAAGGCGCTCGACAAGGTAACGCTGTAGAGCTTGTGGTGACTTGGAGGATCTTGGTATAGCTGCTAAAGTGCATGCTACCTCATTTCCTCAATAACAGAGCGCTCCAGACGAGCTGGACATTGTGATCGACTCGATTGACGCCAAGACGTTCCGCGAGCTCGAGAAGTTCGTGCTCGAGCGCGTACCGGAGGCTAGCCGCGAGCCCATGACGACGCCCAAGTCGTCTTCGTCGCGCAAGTCCTCGTCGTCCAAGCGCTCGTCAGCGAGCGCGGGCGGCAGCTCGTCGTCCAAGAAGAACAAGACCGCCGAGTAGGTATTTAATGCGGGCATGCTTGGGTAGTAGTACTTCGCAGTGCGTGTGTGTGTGTGTACTCTTGTGCCTGTGCTCTTGACTCTGTGTCGATAGCACAGACCTGCTGGTTCCCAGTCTGATCGCTCAAGAGAACCCGCGACAGCAGAATGAACAGCGTGAGCGCAGTGCGAAGCTTAGGACTTTACCTACTGCTGCTGCTTGCACTTTGTAGCGCTGCGTAAAAGCGATGCCTTCCCTGTCACTTGCTATGGCAGCTTCAAAGATTTACTCGCGCGAGTAGGAGACGATCGGCAGGCAAAAGCATGGTGCAGTCTATGATGGTCTACGCGACGATGCAGAAGGATCACTCGAGTGAGAGCGGCACGCACCGGATGTCCGCCACGAGGTGGAACACTTTCGGCGCGTAAGACTTGACGCGCTCCACGTGCTCGCACGTGATCACCCACTGCTTGCCGAACTGCTGCGCGAGCTCTCGGAGCGCTGTCAGCAGTCGCTGCTCCCACGCGTCGCGGTCCTCGACGGCGACATTGTCGTGCACGTGGAACCAGCCGCCGTCGGGCTTGAGTACCTGTACAGCGAGTGGCCAGGCCTTGATGCTCGTTGGTAGCAGTCCCAGATTCACGCGGTCAGCAACGTTCGCGAGCTTCGGTGCTGTCTCGCGGTTGTCACCGAGGTACACCTGACACTTGTGCGAAACGTGGTTGCGCTCCAGATTGAATCGGAGCGCGGCGACCGAGTCCGGATTCCACTCGCACGCGTGAACGAATGCTGCGCCGCCGTGCACGAGGAACGGCAGCACGTAGTACCCAATGCCGCAGAACAGATCCACGATCACCTCGCCGCGGCACCCGATATTCGCCATTCGCGCCTTCTCCGTCACATTGCCGGACGAGAACATCACGCGCGTGATGTCCCAGCCATAGATGATGCCGTTCTCGCGCACCTCGACCCAGCCCGGCGTCTCCCTCGCGCGCGGCGAAGACAGCGCTTGCTGATTCACATACAGCAACTCTACGTGGCTCTGGCGCTTCTCGCTTGCGTCAATGAACGCCTTGCGCGCCACTCTTGAGAACGGTGGCGACGTTGACGCGCACACCTTTGACCACATCTCGCTGGCGAAGCTCGCTTGCCACTCCTTCTCCTGGAACGCCTCGCGCGGCACCAACAAAACGTCGCTGACGAACTCGTACTTGTCAGGAACCGCCGCTCGCACAGAGGCAGGCACACCGTGCTGCGCAGCGAACGCGAGAATCGTGCTTTGGATCACCTCGTTGCGGTTCAGTCCACTGCTCTTGCCAAACTTGTTCGCGTACGCATCCTCGTCAGGGACGAGCGTAAGTGCGTCCAGCTCAGCGTTCGCTGCCGCTGCTGCTTGGAACTCGTTCGTGACCGGAATCAGAAACGCAGAGCCTCCGTCTCCGCTGCTGCCCTCGCCGCTCGCTTCAAGCTGCACAACGTGCACGCGGCGCGCTTTGTCGTACACTCCGCACTTTTCAAGCAGAGTCTTTGTCTTCTTCACATCGAGTTTCGCAGCGAGCACACCAAGGGGCTTTGTTGAGGATGCACGTTGCGACATAGCTGGAGAGTTCAGCGCTGCTTGGGCGATCTTTGCGCCTGGCGCCGACGAGACGATGTTGCTGGTCACCTGCGTGGCAGCTCCACTCGCCTGTCCCGCCGTCAAGTGGAGCTTGCACTGGAATGGAGACGAGTAGAACTGTCCGAAGCCGAAACACTGGAAGCCGCCGCCCAGGATGTACAAGCTGCCACACTGCTCCATCCACGTGCTCGTGTGATATGCGAACGCGGCGCTTTCGTGCCGCACTTCGCCGAGCCGCTGCCACTGCATCGTCTTCATGTCCAGCACAAACAGCTTCTGAGTCGCATTGTCGCCGTTCACCAAGGACGACGATGCCATCCCGCCCGATACCACGACGTGGTGGTCGCTCACTTCACACGCACTTCCGGCTATCAAGCCCGCATCTGGCCCGTCACTCGCGTTGCTGATGGCTCTCTGCTCCCACTTGTTTGTGGCGGTATCGTACAACACACAAGAGTTCTGATGCGTGTCGTTCGTGACGAGAGCAGTCTCAGCGAGACTCTCGTCGCCCTCCACCTCACACAGAGACGGCATGCCGCCCCACAGCAGCAACTTTGTGTTCTCAACCACAGCGCTCACGTGATCGAAGCGAGGGAACGCAATCGGGTTGTCTGGAAAAGAGTGAATCAAGATGTTAGATTCAGCACAGCGAGTGGAGTATCATGAGCGAGTGCTAAACTCACCGATGTGACGCCACTGAGGCGTGCTGGCGCCCATGTCAAGCGCGTACATGTCACCAAACACTGTCGTAGCGTCTCGGCCGCCATACACGAACATTGTCGAGCCAACTGAACCACACACACGAGACCATCGATCGTGAGCAACGAAAAACACCCACAACAGTAGCATGGGTAGGAAGTGCTGCGTACCGACGCAGCTTGAGTGCTTATACCGCGGTGACGGCGCTTCGCCGATCGCCTCGACTCGCGACCACGTGCGCGTGTTCAGGTTGAATGCGAAGACGTCGTTGAATGTCTTCGTCGGCCCTGCGCGGCCGCCAAACACGATCATTTCGCTCCCTACGACCACAGCAGAGTGGTGCATTCGAGCTGACGGTGCACCAGCGCTCTCCGGGTCTTCGTACACCAGCTCCAGCGTGCCATCGTCCTTGACCAAGACGATGCGCAGCGCTGCGAGACGCGTGGTCGTGCCAGCTCCAGTCGCGCCTTGACCACCAAACACGACGATAGAGTTCTCGTGCTTGACGCTCGTGTGGCCAACGCGCTTGACGGCGTCGCAGCTGAGCTTCGTGAACTTGTCTAGCGCCACCGACGCGATGGTCTCCACATTTGCCACAGCGCTTTGCTGTGCGCCGAACCTGGCTTTGAACGCCTCGAGCAGCTGGTCAGTCTTCTTCTTGTTCGCGACGAACTTGTCGTTCGCGATCTCGACGATCCACTGGAGGTACTGCTCGCTCACGAGTAGCTCGGCCGCCGAGTGCGCGATCGGGACCTCCAGTCCGTTCGCGGTCGTGCGGATGGCACACACAATCTTCTTGTTGCCGAGCACGACGCCAGACTCACGGAACCCGCTCGCGATGCCCCACTGCAGCAGCTCCTTCGCAGCGTCCAGATCGCGGCATACCACGTGCATGATGAATGGCTCGTGCTTGAAGAGCAGCTGCGATGATATCCATATAGCTTCGTCAGTCGCGCCAGCGCATCCTACACGGCGCACAAGAGTTCGCAGCGCACCATGTTGCTCTCTGCAGACACCGCGTCAGGCGAGCGCAGCGCTTGCAGCAGCTGCTCGGCCGTGATCGTCGCGTGCTCCGCCAGCAGCCACTTGCCGCCCTTCGTGATGAGGTTCGCGGACTCGCCGGTTGCGTCGCTGTCCGCCGCTGCCGGTGCGCCGCAGAACACAGCAATGCGCCCCGAGCACGAGCTGCTAGTCACCTGCAAGCACCGTCCACCAGCGCAGCCATCGTGGAGAGCACACGGGTGAAAAAAGTGCCGATTGCGCAGAGGAGCCTTTTAGATAGCCAGGGAATCGCGGCGCGCACGTAGTTCGGGTGGTCATTGATGAGGCGGATGAGGTCGACGATCGGCGCGTCGATGCTGCCCTTCGGGCTCTTGTCCTCCGCCGCGCGCAGCTTGCGCAGACTCTCGCGCTTGAACTGCGCGAACATGCTGCCGCGTGTGGTGCGAATGGTGCTGGTGGTGCAGATGTACCATGTACGACTGACTGCCAATCAAAAACATGTGACGTGTGACAACTTGGGTCCAGTATGGAGCGAGAAAATAGCGTCTATAATCATGGGAACATCGCGAGCCACTCGTGCAGTCCAGCCTCATGGGAGAAGCTCCGTCTCAGTCCTCGTCGGACGAGCCGCCGTGGTTGAAGAACGACGAGAGGCGCACGGGCGACGGCGAGTGCTCGCGCTCGCGCGACGACGTCTTGCTCTTCTTCTTCTTCTTCTTGGACTTGTGCTTGTGCTTCTTGCGCGACGACGTCCGCGCGTCCGAGTCCTCCGACTCGCTCGCAGACTCCGAGTCGGACGACGAGCTGCGTCGGCGCTTCTTGCTCTTCCTGCGCGCAGTGCCAGCCACGAATTTTGCGTCAGCGCATTCAATCAGCCACCAAAGAGCGGGGACCAAGAGCCCTCGACGCACTTCTTCTTCCGACTGCTCCTCTTCTTGGACGAGCGTCTCCGGCCGCCGCCGTCGCTTGAGTCACTCGTGTCGCTCTCCGACGACGGAGACGACGAGCGCGAGCGCCGCTTCCTGGCCTTCTTCGAGCTGCCGCTGCGTTTCGCCAGCGCCTGGAGAGCAAACCCGACTGTATGAGTCGAAAGCAGCAGCAGCAGCAGCGACCTCTTGCTCACGTTCTCACCTTCTCGCGCGCGGCGTCGAGCTTCTTGCGGTACGCGACCATCTCCTTCTCCTCGTTGCCACCGAGCAGGTCGAGCTTGTCGGCGTTCTCGCGCTTGAACTGCTCCCACGTCGGGCGATTCGGGTCGCTGATGCGGTCGGCGATCGTGCGCTCTTCCTTGCCCGTGACCATGCGCATGAACGCGTCCATCGTGGCCGACTGCGCCGACGGTTTCTTGGCGCCCGCGGGCACATCTGCGCTCCTCTGCACTGCGGCCGGCGGCTGTTCGTCCGCGCACTTGTTAGACTAGCAGCACTGGAGGAAGAGTACGAGGCGTGTTGGCATGGCGATAGAGAGCGGAACGCACCGGCGCTGCGCCGGCTGCGCGGATCGCGCGCTGGCGCTCGAAGCGCTCGTCGTCGACGTGGCGGTCGAGCACCTGCGCGTAGTTGACGCCCGAGGACTTCTTGAGCCCGAAGTCGTCGTCCTTCTTGCGGCGCGCCATAGCGGCGGCGGTGCTGGGTGCGTGGGCGCCTTCCGAGTGGCAGCGAGGGAGTGTCGAGAGGCTCGGGCGGGGCGAGCGGATAGTGATAAAAGTGAGTAGCCTCCCGAAGATCCCTTCGTTTTCTCACTTTCTGCTCGCACAACAAGATATCGCTCCCAAGCAACAGCTAAGCATGGTGCGGCGGCAGGTCGCGGCGCTGCGCGAAGGCGGAGACGTCCCCTAGTAACCGCCTCCCTCTCTCTCGCCTCTCCCTGCTCCCCCGCCGCAGGACCTCACGACCCTCCCGCTCGTCCGCGCGCCCGCGGACGCCCTGCGCCACGGCTTCTTCAGCGCCAGCGAAGACGCGCGGCCGGTGCACGAGGTGCAGCGCCTGCAGGCGATCGTACGTCGCTGCTCGTTTCGGTGCTTCCTTTGCCGTGTAGCGCGAGAGGCAGTGCGATGCGTACGCTAACGACGTCGCGGTGCTGCTGCTATGCGTGCCTGCATTGGGGCGCTTCCAGCATCGCGCGACCAACTGGGAGCTCAAGATGGCGACGGTCGAGCAGGTGTACGGCAAGGCGGCGGCCATGCGGCTGCGCACGGAGAAGGCGGTCATGGAGCAGTTCGGCGTGCGTGCTTGCGCTGCGTGGGCGCCCCTGACGCTCGTCCGAAGTGTAGTGGACTCACAACTGCGGGCGTTCTCTCTCTCTCTCTCTCGTGGATGGCACAGCGCATGCCCGGGCTGCCGAGCTCGCGCGTGGGCCTGGACACGATCACGGGCGCGGACGAGGAGATCGAGTTCGCCGACTTCCTCAACGGTGCGTCCCAAGGCTTCGGGCGATTGGTCGAGCTGCGGAGGTGGCGTATTTAGCTGCGGTTATATCGACGTGTTGCAGAGCCGACCCAGCACCCGGAGCACACGTTCCGAGTGCACGAAGCCATGGAAGTGAAGATGGGGATCTTCTGAGCGGCCTGACGCGCGGGGTCGCTGGACGTCAGCAGCAGCAGCAGCGCAGATCACTCGCTCCCCAGCGTCGCAAGCACGCATGGGGGGTCACTTAGCTTCATGCTCTTCTGCCGCTTCCATATAACCACGAGAAAAAAACACACACGCGCGCGCAAAAACCCAAGTTTCCCATAGGTACAGATAAAAAACTCAGCTCTGTCTCTCTCATTCGACTCGCCTATACAAACATCAAGTACAGCAGTCGCTTGCACCACTCAAAAGAAAAAAAGAAGACAACCAGTCGCTGGCAGTCGCATATTCGCCCCGCCAAGCGCACGCACGTCACGTCCGCCTGCCGCACCGCCGCCCCCAACACAGCGCCCGCCGCAGCGACGATGCAGAGCGCGACGTTCACGGTCCCGCCGCACGTGCTGGAACAGGCGTACAAGGCGATCCGCACCACGCCGCCCGAGCCGAAAGACCTGGAGCAGTCGGCCCAGCTGCAGGCATTCATGGACGCCACGTTCCCGACCGAGAGCGACGCGAACATCACGCGGCGCTCGCTCATCCTCGCGGAGCTGCGCTCGATCTTCCGCGAGTGGGTCAAGCAGGTCTGCATCCAGAAGGGCGTGCCCGAGGAGATCGCGGCGGACGCCGGCGGACAGATCCTCGTGTCCGGCTCCTACCGCCTCGGCGTGAACGAGCCCGGCGCGGATATTGACACGATCTGCGTCGCGCCGCGACACATCTCGCGCGACGACTTCTTCTCGTCGCTCAAGCAGATCTTCCTCAAGCACCCCAAGGTCTCGAACCTCGTGGCGATCGAAGGCGCCATTGTGCCCATCATCACGTTCGACTACGAAGAGATCAACATCGATCTGCAGATCGCGATCCTGCCGCGCAACACGATCCCGGACAACCTCAACATCCTCGACGATGCCGTGCTGCTCGGCGTCGACACGGCCACGGAGAAGTCGCTCAACGGCCCGCGCGTCACGGAGCTCATGATCAAGGTATATAGGGCTTGACGCTGGATGTCCTGCAGTATATGCTGGTGCTCATTCAGTGTGTGTTGCACTCGCGCAGCTGACGCCCAACCGGGAGAGTTTTATCAGCGTGCTGCGCATCGTGCGCCGCTGGGCGAAGCGCCGGGGCTTGTACTCGAACAAGATGGGATATCTCGGTGGCGTGAACTGGTGCATCCTAGTCTGCTTCATCAATCAGCTGTATCCGACCGCGGCACCGTCGACGCTGCTGCTGCGGTTCTTCATGGTGCTCGCGAACTGGAAGTGGCCGCTTGCGATCCAGGTATGCTGCGCGAGTCTGTCGTGCTGTTGCTGCTGGTGATAGAGGGAATGTTGTTCTGACTTGTGTCGGATATTTCGTGTTGCAATGTCTGGTTGGTTGCAGCTCTGCAAGACGCATGACGCGAAGCTTGGACTGGAGGTCTGGAACGCGAACTCGGGTAACAACAGGTTCGTCGCTGGGGATGTCCATGTTTGCACATTCCATGTTGCGTTGTGCTGTGTGTCGAAAAGATGAATGACAGCCGGATATGCTTACACGTGTGTATGTGTGCGTGACACACAGATACCAGGTCATGCCGATCCTGACGCCGGCGTACCCGTCCATGAACTCATCGTTCAACGTGTCGACGCACACGCTGGCGGTGATGAAGGACGAGCTCAAGCGCGCGCTCGGGATAGTGCAAGATATTTTAAATAAAGGAGGTGCGGACTGGAGTCAGCTCTTTGAACCGAGCGATTTCTTTGCAGTGCATCAACACTACCTCGCGGTCGACGTCTACTCGACATCGGCGGACGAAGAACAAGCGTGGTGCGGCTTCTGCGAGTCGCGTATCCGGAAGCTCGTCGAGAGCCTCGCGTACATCCCGCAGCTGTGCCGCATCCGGACGTTCACGAAGAAGTTCCCGCTCAGCTTTGTCGAAGCCTACGCGGCGCCTACGCCGCTGGACGCGCAAGCCTCCGAACAAGCTGACGCTCCCGCTCCCAAGCCCATCCGATTCGGCGTCTGTTACTTCGTCGGCTTCGACATCGACCGTCGCCAGCTCCGTGGTCGGGAGGTGAGCATCGACAACTCGGTTGACTTCTTCAAGCACAACGATCTCTACCGCTGGAACAAGCGCACGCCGACAATGGACGTGACGATCACCCCGGTCGTGTGGAAGAACCTGCCAGACTACGTGTTCGAAGACATGGGCGGCCGGCAGAACGCTCGCAACGTGCGCCGCGAGTTCATGAGGAAGAAGAAAGAGGAAGAGAACGCGGCGAACGGCGCGACGGCTGCCGGGACATCCTCAAGCGAAGATGTGTCTGCGAAGGACATGCAGTCCCAAGACACGGACGGCACGTGTGAAGAAGACAACGCAAGCGCGACGGAAGATGCCAGCGGCGCTGAGGACAACACGCCGCCCGCTTCTGGCAGCAAGCTCCCGTCTCCTCCTTTCCCTCCGAGAAGCCAAAGTCCGAACCCAGCAACCGAGGGAACGGATGATTCGGCGTCAAGCGCGCCAACTTCATCGGAGAAAGCAGACTTCTCGACCCCAGTGAAAGCGAAGAAAGAGGCGGCATCGGCAACTCCGAATGGCGTCGGTGCGTCGCCCCAGGCTGTTCCAGGCAAACGTTCGTTGGACGGACCTTCGTCGGCGACAGGAACTCCAGTCGGGAAGGCACCGCCGACCATCAATGGATCTGCTCTTGCTCCAGCTAACGGCTTGACATCCAAGATCGTGGAGTTGCCGCCGACCGCGTCTCGTGCGGCGCCGATCATCATGGCTCCACCTCCAGCGCCGGTGTCGTCGCCGCGCAAGAGACGCAAGATGAAGATCACGTTTGGGAAGCTGAACTGAGTTCTGGCGTCGGGCGTCCACCCACGACGGAAGAGACGAGGAGGCGAGATTGAAACACCGAACGAACACAAGAAACACACAAAAAGGCGTGAAGCAGCTCACGAACTCCGGTCAAACGCCAGACGCTGACTCCAGACACACACACACACACATACACGGAAGGCACGAAGTGTGTGCAGGTCAATCGATGTCATGCGCAGGGTTGTTGCCGTCGCACGAGGGTCGGGAGATACTCGGATTTTTTCAAGACCCGAGCAAGACGCTTGATCGTCGCGGACCCGACGGCGGACACATTGCTGAAGCTGCGACTCAAACACACGCAACGTCTCGCAAAATGCATGGCAAGGCGTACCACTACAAAACAAAACAACTCGAGAAACAAGTCACCGTCATCACCTGTTAGTTAATCCGCTAAAAAGAACGATGCCAACTGCATCCAGAGCATCTTTGCCTCTTGGTTGATGGCACCCAGGTCTTTTTCATTCGTCGAACTTGTCGTGTCCAGCACTGCAGTTGCTGGTCCGTGCTCATCTTGTCTCAACACCGAACTTGCGTCGTCCAGCGACGCAACATTGAGCCCTGGCGCCGCGAAGTACTGCACCAGTACATTCACGATAAACTTGGCATTCGTACTCAGTGTATCTTTCTCTGCATCCCCAGCTCGAACGATCCTCGCTTGGCGAACCAGTGCCAGCACATCCGGACTCGATGAAACATCGACCGAGCACTTCCCCCACTGCGCTTTCAATGCCAGTTCAGTTTGGAGCTTCAGCCACACGACAAAGTCTGTCAAATGCTGCTGACTGCCGTGGTAGGAGAGATCGCTCTTTGTTTCCTCGTCTTCGAGTCCATGAGGTCGAGCAAGTCGACGCACTTCACAGTAGTCCGTGTAGAGCTTCAAGCTGCGCAGTCCTGACAGCAGTGCTGACGCTGGCAAATGCTCTTGTTGGAGGCGGAAAAGCGCATGCAGCGTGTCCAGATAGATCGGCAAGAAGCTCGACGCCTCCTCGCGCACGTGCTGAGCCACAAGCTCTTGGCACTGCGTTCGCCACCACGCCGCGAAGTGCGAGGTCCCACGTCTCTCCACTTCGGCTTTGGTGTCGAGGCGTCCCGATGAATGCATGAAGTACGACTGGAATGCCTTGACGAGTCGATCGTCCTTGTCGTCCGCCAACCGAGCGATCGGTCCATGACGCTTCAGAGCACCTAGCTCTCGGGAGATACTTGCGAGTCCTTCAGTGTGTTCGTTTCGCTTCGTTCGCTTGAGCAACACGATGTTCCTGCTGCGAAGTAGATCAAGACGCAACGCATTCGCCGTCGCTGTATGCTGCTGCTCTTTGCCAACAACAGAAGCCGCCTGAACAGACTTCTTTGACTCTGACATGACGATCTCGACAGGGTAAAACTCGCTGCTTGAAATACAGAGGCGCTTGATGGAGCCAAGATCCGGGAGCAAGCACGGAGACTGCAGTGTTTGCCACCTCTCGGCATGGTTGTCGCCACTCTCACTCAACGAGCTCACATTGTGTGATCGCCGTAGCTCCAGACGAACCGGTACCGAGCAGTTTGATCCAGAGTTCACATCAACCGTCTCCAGAAGCCGTGACGTGTCCACTGCAAGCACGTACAAGTGACGGAACGCCTGGAGATGATACCTGTTGTCCGCGGTGTTCATCGGGTACATCGGGAACATCGAGATCACGAGCGCAGCAATGGCTTCCTTCGAGCGAGAGACCGTCGCCCGCCCACCTCCAACAAAGAGCAATCCGATCGCAGAGCTCAGCGCCATATGGTTCCCGTACGTTGTGTCCGAGTCGACCCGCTGCCGTAAATTGATCGACCGCAGCAACGCCAGGGTCTCGACATTCCCCGAGCCGGCGTCCACTAAAGCCACTGCCTGTGCGCACACAGCCAGACATCGCTCGACGGTGACGCGCTCGGTTGCACTTGCAATGACGTTCCCAAAGCCAGCGATGACACCTGACGCCGTGCGTAAGCGCATCTCGCGGAAGTGCAACAGGTACTTCCGAAGTGTCTTCCGAGCACGACTGTCACCCGTTCCAGCGAAGCGAAATCCGATACTGAAGCACGCGCCTGCAACCACATTCGCGTACGCTTCGCAGATGGATTGCGGGTCTGTGTACACAGATGCAGTTACCGTGCCGAGAGAGTCGCGATTCGCCGCTGCTACTGCTTTGGGGTCGCGCTGGAGCGCCTTGTACGCCTTCGCGAGTTGGTTCGGAACCTGCACATCCTCGATCCACTCGCTTGAAGGCTCCACCTCGTCCCACATCACCAAATTCGTCGCCAGTGCGCGCACCATGAGGATGTCTGGACGGACAGAGTCCAGCAAGATCAATGTATCGGGAACTGCAAGGTGTGCTGCGACGGACTTGTTTGCTGTCTTCATGTACATAAACGCGAGCGCCAGTGCAGATCCGCACGCGGTGACGCCTGTGTTGACGTGCTCTTGTCGAGCCCCACGATCATGATGGATTCTTGGCTCTTGAGCTGATCCTGAACCTCCGCTCAGAGAAGATCCGTTGCCTCCACCACCGTCTCTACCAGAGCTCATACCAACGCTGAACGTCTCCCATTTCCGACCGCGGTAGAGGCACCCGCCAGCAGCGTTTGCATCGCCAAACTGCTGCGCGCCGCCGGTGATATACTTGTGAAGTTTCTCTTCGAGCTTCATGTCTGCTAGTCCTGGATCTCCGCTCTTTGCTTTTCCTCTTCCGAGAACGACAAGCCCAAGCGCCAGTCCAGCGGCAAGCGCATACCCTTCAAGCTGATCAAACGACGCGGTAGATAAGCCCGAATTGCTGTTGTTGCTCACGAACTGAGCAGATGACGGAGAGCGCGCGATCTCGGTGAGCAGCAGCTCCGTCATGAGGCGATGCCCTGTTCCTCTGTACAGAATTCCCAGTCCGAGAAGTGCTGCTGTCTGCGTCGACGCTGGAACAGAAAACTCTGCAAACGGTGGGGGGAGCAGCGACGGAATGTGCAGGCACAGCATCTTCGACACTGACCGCTCGAGAGTGAGTTCTAGCCCCGAGCCGACGAGCGGCGCCTTCGATGTGGCTCCAGACATAAACGCTTCATCCTGAAGTGAGACGTCCTCAATCCCAACATCCTGGTCTTCTTCAAGAGGTGATGATACCGAGGACGAACCGATAGAGGACACTCTGCTTGATCGGCTCTTGTTTTTCTTGACCATCTGCGTCTGTGACTTCCGCATTTGTCTGCAGTGAGCCGCAGTGGTCGCCATGCCGAGCAGGATCGCAACCGTCACGAACTCGTTCGACAGCGACAGGTAGTTGTACACATCTGCCATGGAAAGACACTTCAAATGGCCTCGGAGTCCGAGACCCAAAAGAAGCCCCGCGTGTGCAGCATATGCTTCCTCAAGACTACGCTTGACGGATTCCGAACTCTGCGGCGCATTGCTTCTCGCCGCTTGGCGCGCTTGATGCTCAGCCACCGACGGGCGATGGTACTTGATCCAGTACCGGTTCACAACGCTGGACAGATCCCGAGCAGGCAACCGGAGTCCAGCGGCACAGCCGTTGTGAAATTGCGGCCATAACATCAGCTCTTTCGCGAAGTTCGTCACGTCCAAGGACACTGTCGCGTTAGTCGGCGGGGTTCGGCCCGCAAGCGGTAACTCTGGGATCCGAAGCTGCCAAGCGTGGTTCTGCACGATGCTCACGTCCATACTGCCAAGTGTGACCATTCCGCGAGCCACTGACAACGACATCGAGCGTTTACACAGTAAAAGCAACCGCGCCTGCTGCTGTTGGACGAAGTCTTGATCCGATGTATCCGACGACTTTTCCAACTTCAGGCACAGAGGTCGACTTGAACGCACCAAACGTGCAACCTCTTTTGTGCGTTGGTCTGTTGGAAAGAGAGACCGACTAAGCTGAATCATCTCCTCCAGCCCATCGCTGGCATCGTGCTGCTGCTGTTGCTGGAAGTCATCACGATAATTGTGCTCACTCGCGGCGCGTCCGAATTGACCCGGTCCATGTTCAGGCACGTTCAGGCTGCTGGTGCGATTCGAGATGACCCCCGCGAGATCTTCTCGCCCGATAAAATGACAAATGTCCTCCGTCACGAACGGTGGCGGTGCATGTCTGAACTCACGGATCGCCTCGATGACTGGAAATTGGACACCAAACGGCAGATCCCAGAGTGGGAGCCGCGCTCCAACCGAGTCCTGGGTCAGGAATTCCATTAGCGAAACGCGGCGATCCGTGTCAGATCGAACTTGATCGTCAGCGTCGCTCGACACTGAACCACCAGAAAGCGACTGGTGGCTGGAATCGAGGAGTTCGTATACACGACAAATTGCAGCGGTGCGCCAGAGCGGATTCTCTCGTGCGGACACACCAGATATCACCGGACTCCCGCTGGATGTGGTGGTATTCGGCAACGTTGGAAATCGCGCCGACTTTGTCGAACTTGAACCCCTCGTCGAACCGAATGCTTGGATCTTGAGCTGAATCCATGCCATGACATCCGGTACTTGCGTATTATCCCAGCCGTCAAACAGTGCAGCCGTGTTAGACGGCGCATTCGCGGCAGTGAGCAGCGATCGACCGGTTTCCTGTTGGTAGTAGATGGTGTACGCTTCGGCACCCAGGTGCGCTGCCATATCCAAAAGCAGCTCTGCCAGTTGCAAGCGATTCGTGAACGATGCCACCGACAGCTTGAGGTCTTCGTGAAGTAAATGCAGTCCGGCAAACATCTTCACTGCATGCGGGTGTAGCACAGCACACGATTGATCGAAAGGCGTTTGCGGTTTGGAAATACTCTGCGGCGGGTGTGCTGACGCGTTGCTCATGGCGGCAAACAGCATCGGGTTTGTCGCGACGTATTGTTTGTGGAAACTCGACCGGCAGAGTCTATCGAAAGCCGACATTGCAGTTGATGCTTGCTGCACTTGATCACTTGACTGCTCTCGCGTTGCTTCAGTATCGCGGTGACAACAGTTTGCGCTGTCAAACAGCTCGGCAATTAACCCGCAGAACACTCTCCACTCGCCTGTAGCGCTGCCAGCTCCTGTCGGGGCACCACCGATGGAAGAGGAAGCTTGAACAAGTTGATGTTTCGCAACAACCTTGACGCGCAACTCGAGACTAACGGATGCTGGAAGCACACACTCGAGTACTCGGAAGACATCCTCCAGAAGAGGACAGAACTCGAAGCGGAGCGGGTGTTCGACCTTACTGAGTGTTTCGGTGAGCTCCACCGGATTGTGCCCACAGATCTCGAAGCAAGCGTCATCGCTGCTTGTCCTTCGAATCGAGGTAGTTGGCGACCAGGGATGCGCTTCACTAACGTCCTGTCCGCTTGGAGGAAGAAGTGTGCAAATTACATGATCTCCGCGCTGTAGCCGAAGCTCTCCGTCCTTTCCGTGAATGACAACATCAACTGGTCTCTTCGTCTTGCCTTCAGCGTTGTTGTCGCCGAAATACATCGACGAGTTGATGAAGGAAATCGGAACTGCGTCGCGACACTGGATCACCTTCACGTTGTCGCTTGAGCTGGGAGCTGGTTTGTCACTGTCATTGCTGGAAAGGGCCTCACATCGGTCACTTGGAAACGTGTTGATCGGCTTGAGCATCAGAATGCCAGCTGACTTGTTCACCAAGCAAAGTATTGTTCCGAGATCCATATCGGACGCCAGGAAGGCACTTCTTGTCGCCTCATGATGCAGCGACACTTCCGGGAATCGGCCCTTCACAGCCAATCCACGCTCCATCTCAGGCGACGTCCACACCAGAGTCGCGAGCCAGTCGGGTGAGATCGCGACCCTGTCGAGCGCCTCGAGCCCAGCTTCATTCTCGCGATGCTTGCGCCAAGTCGCCGAGTCCACGACCCGCACCGCCGCCGCACGCGGAGCTGGGTCTGCTGGAGCTGGGTGTAGCCGAAACACGCAAAAGCATCGGTTGGCGCTGTGATAGCACACCAGCAGCGCCTCTGGCGCGCAGAACGCTACCATCTCCAGCGCCGGATCGCTCAGAAACTGCTGCAGATGTGACACTGACGCATTATTGGCCCCTCCGGCTGAGCCCGCGCATGCAGCAAGCGCAACGGGCTTGGTCTCGTCCAGCGGATGCGCGAGCGTGAAGTAGCGCGGCCGAGCGGCCAGCTCCCGGTCGGCAACGAGTGCGTCGGGTGCCGGACTGCGCTGCAGTAACAGCCCCGCGGTCCCCAGCGCAAAGAGCCGGCTCGCCTGGAAGGGCAGCGCCACCTCGAACACCTCGCCGCTCGGCGCGTAGATGTTGACGCAGTCGGCGCGCACGAGCACGCACAGGTGCGGCTGGTCGGACTGTTCGGGCGATTGCTGCGGCTGGTTGCAAGAAGCGAAGCGCGCGAAGACCGCGTCGTGCACGCGTTCAGGGAACGCGAAGCTGCGCTCGACGACCGGCGCGCCGCGCACCGTGAACGCCACACAGTTTCCTGCGACGCGCGCGACGCCCGGCGCCCCCGCGGCCACGCGCTCGCCTGCGAGGGGCGGCGGTGGCGCCAGCAGCAGCGAAGGCGCCGCCACCTGCTGCTGCTGCTGGAACGGGTCGCTTGCGTGCATGGCGCGCGCGCCGGCCCATCGCACGCGCACGCGCGGCGGCTCGCGAGCTTCCGGCATCTTCCGCAATGGAATTGATTTTCACCTCAATTCGCGAGAATACGAACCTGCGAATGACGTCGCTCATGGACGCAGCGGGCGGCGAGAGTCCGCGGCGCTCGTTCCTGCGGCTGCTGCGCACCGGCGTGCAGCAGAAAGTGCGAGAGGAGGCGGCTAGCCGCGCCGGCACCGCCAGCAGCGCGTGGCGCACGCTCGCATGGCGCGACGCGTTCTCCACGGAGCCGCACTTTGAAGCGGAGGTGGGCGGCGCGCCGCTGCGCGTGCGCCAGCAGCTGCAGGGCGAGCTCCAGGGCTTGGGCACAGGACTGACCGTGCGTGGCTTTATACACTGTGCGCACCTCTCTCGCTCTCACGCTCGCTCTCTCTCTCTCTGTGTACTCAATTGACGCGGCGCTATGGGGACACGATAGGTATGGCCGGCGGCGTGCGTGCTGCTCAAGCACCTTGACCGGCGCTTCGGCAGCGATGGCTCTCACACGCTCCAGGGACAGTATGCACTGGAGCTCGGCAGCGGCACCGGCGCCGTCGCGATCGCAGCGGCGATGCTCGGCGCGCACCGCGTAGTCGCCACCGACTTGGCCAACGTACGCTTCCTCATGCAGGCGAACGTGGATCTGGCGGTGGCGCAGGCGCGCGCACGCGGGCAGGCGCTCGACATCCGCGTCGAGACTTACGAGTGGGGTGCCGAGCCGAGTGACGCGGTCGTGAACCGCGCCGGCGACTTCCCGGACCTGATCCTCGTCTCCGACTGCATTCTGCCGCGGCTGTACCCGATCGAGCCGCTCATGGCGGCGCTCGATCTGCTCACGCGGCCTCACACGACGATCCTCATCTCATTCGAGCACCGGTATTACGAGCACTTCGACCCCAAGGTCCGATTCTGGGAGCTCATGCGAGCGAAGCAGTTCTCGCTGCGAGAGCTGAGCGACGATGAGTACCACCCGCACTACCGAGCCGATGACATTGAGATCTGGGAGATCACCCGACGGTGAGAGATCGAGCAGCTCGTTCGCTTCTTCTAGGCTTCATCGGCAAGCTGCACATCCACCCACCCGACGGACGACACCAACTACACAATTACTGCAACGAGTTTCATAGATAAAGGCGAGCAAAAGAATGAACACCGCTTGCTACTTAATGATAGTGCGTCGCAGCTTGCAGCGCCAGGCAATGCAGGTCTTCGTGACGGCGGGTGTCGGCTGTGGGCTCGATGGTGTTGGCGTGCAGGTACTCGCGCAGCCCCTGCGTCGACAGCAGCGAACACAACACGTCGATCTCCTCCTCGTCCTTCGAGATCTGCGGCGGGCGAAGTGGCATCTTTGGCTCGCTCCCGCTGCGGGTGGTACCAGTGGCCGCATCTCCACGCCGAGACGGAGCCATCGCTGTCGTCTCCCTCGTATGCTCTGTCGACTCGGAGCTCACGCCAGAGAAGCCTTCCGAGATCAGCCCGCTCGAGTCAAAGCCGCTGTCCGCTTGGCCGTTCTGCAGCGCTCGAATCGTTTGCCTCGCCGATTCGCGCATGAGAAAGTCGTCTGAATCAAGACTCTCGCGCAGCTGGAATGCGTCGCCGACCGTCAAGGCGCCCGAGTTCACCAATGCCTCGAGCTGCGCGCGCACCACCACCTGATCCTCGTCCGCTTCGTCCTCGCCCATCACGTCTTCCTCCACCGCGAACGTGACGACGCAGTTCGCCGTCACTTCAGTCGCACGGAACTTGTAGCCCAGCACGATCTCCACCGACGGATACATGCCGTCCTGTGGATCTGCGAGTGCTGGCGCAGGCGTCGTGGCAGCGTTCGGCGTCCCGTACGAAAAGTACTGGATGTAGCTCGACCACCAGCTCTCGCCCGCCACCGGCTCGTTCAGCGGTTTGGCCTCCTCATGCTCAAGCGCGCGGAGAGAGCGCGCAGCTTCCGTGCTCACCCACTCCCAGAACATACCCCAGGTCACCGGTCCTTCGAACTCTTCGCTCTGCAGCACATCGACGGTTTGCTGGTAGCCGGCTTCAGAGACCGCGCTGGACGCTTCGTACAACTTCGTCATGATCTGGATGCAGTGCTCCTTCGAGATCTCACCGTTGCCCTCTGGGTCATACTCGTTAAACATGATCCGCGCCCCGAGCTCCAGCCGATCGATGTGCTCTTTCGCATGCTTGTGACTGCTGAAGTAGGATGCCGTGTATCCGTTGTACGCCTTCGTGCCCGCGAAGAAGCCCAGCATGCCACCCACGACCGCTGCGCTTGTGGCTGCAACCACGCCAATGGGTCCAGTGATGCCCACGCCAGTCCAGAACCCGACTGCTGAGGCAACGCTGTAGGCGCCAATGCTCGCGCCGGCAGCTGCAGCAGTGCCACCAGCAATGTGCTGCCCGGCTTTCAAACGAAAGTCTTTCATCAAGAGCCGCTCGCTCGTGTCCGAGAGCACTCCCTGCGACTTGCGCTCCGTGTGCTTCGTGCGGTACGTGTAATACTCCTTGCCAATGTCCACGAGGATCGACGCGATCGTCAGCGGCGCAGCCACCGCACCGCCAAGTGCGGTCGACGTGCGCGCCATACCCTTCGCGAGCGCTACACCGCCAGCCGCACGAATGCCGCTGTCGAGCGCACCATCTTTGCTCGCGCGAACAATCGCTTGGAAGTTTGCCGCTGCACTGGTTGACGCCCCATCCAGCTGGTAGCTGGAGACCACACGCTCGGCTAGCTTGTTGCGCTTCGCCTCGAGCGCCGTCTTCGCAGCTGCAAGTGCGAGCGCTGCGCCGCGCTTCAGAGCGCTCTTCTGGATGAATCCTACAGTGTGTGCGTCAAACCGAATTGTGGCTGACGAGCAGCCCTCGCGCCAGGACTCGACTGTGCCGAGGCCGAACGGCGTGCTCACCGTTGAGCCCACTGGGAACAAGACGCCGCCCTCGAGCTGAATGGGCGCGTTCTCGTCGTTACCGTCAACGCCGCGCTTCGTCTTCGTTTCGTCGTCGACATCGGCGCGGTTGAATGCGTAGTCACTACTGCTGGTGTCAAAGACGTCGGAGGTGGCCTCGTCCGAAAAGAACTCGGCCATGTCCTCTGCGATGTCAACGCAGTCGTAGAACTCGTCTTCAGCGAACGCCTCGAGCGACGCTGCATCGAACTCGGCAGCGCAGTCGTAGAACTCTTCGATCAGCGCCAGCTGGCCTGCGTCTTCGTCTTCGTCCTCTTCCAGCGTTGGCGCTATAACCTCACCGGCAGCGGGGATCGTTGCAAGAGCTGTCGCTTCTCCTTCAGCGTCACCTTCTTTGATCGACACCAGCGATGATGGTTGGCCACCATTGGGAGCAGCGTGATCAACATCAGGTCTACTACCAAGTTGACGGCTTTTCGCTTTGACTGCCGGCGTCTCTGGCTTTTGCTTCTTTTTGCGGGCTCGATTTGCCCGCACGGTACTCAGATGATCTTCCATCAGCAACAGCAAATGGTCGCCCGACATGTTGCGCACTGTCTCCGCTTGCCGCTTGCGCTTCGAGCTCTCGGAGTACTGTGACCAGGCGCTGACAATCAGCGCGACACTCGCGCCGACTGCAACGGCGCCGCCGACAACCGATATCGTCTTGATCCCGGGGGTGGATGCCTTGGCACCAGAGCCACTTGGCGCCGGCAAATCTCCAGGAAGCAGCTCGTCCGGCTGGAGGTACATGATCTTGTCCTGCTGCTCGACAATACCGCCCCCTCCTGCGATCTTTCGCGTCACACGGATCCGGTCAGGCGCAAAGATGTTGTCATGGTTGTTCGCGACAAGACGTTCGGGTTGACCCGGCCGACGGAGCCGCTGACCGAGTACACTGGAGCTCGACGAGCTGAAGCGCGACGACGCGCGGGAGATGACGTCCGAGCCGCGGTCGAACATCTCGCGGAACACAGTGATGGCTTCGTCCAGCGTCATGCCGTTCACCGTGCCTTCGCGCACAAACTCCTCGGCCAAGCTCGGCGCGCGCGCCAGGTGCGCATCATATTCCTTGCGCGCGACGGGGTCCGACAGCACCTCGTACGACTCGGCGAGGAGCTTGAACACGTTCTCCGCCATCTCCTGCTCCTGCGTCGGCACAGAGGATGCTTGCTGGCGGTGCGACCACCGATCCGGGTGCCACTTGAGCGCAAGTGCCCGGTACGCGCTGCGGATCTCGCGCTGCGTCGCGTTGCGGGGCACGTTGAGGCGCTCGTAATAGTTCATGCTCGCATTGATCTGAATCGACGTGCAGCGCTTCGCGATCGCGTCGACGTACGCAGTCATTAGGTGTTGCAAAATCGCGTTGCCCGTGAGCGTCGTGTCGCTTTCAGTGTGCAGCGCGTCAAGGATCTTATGGGTCTCGTGGAAGATCTGGAAGTCCGAGCCGCTCTTCTTGAGGAAGATGTAAGTGCCGCACGGCGCGTACTGTAGTGACGACGTGTCCTTCACGACGTTGTAGTCACGGAGCTTCTGGAACGTATTTTGCAGGATGTTGAGGCTCATCGCGATGTACGCGGACGTGACGCTGGGGATGGCGCCGCCGGTGGTTGCCCCAGCTGACGCAGCGGCCGAGGACGCCGACGAGAGTCCTGCAAGCACCTGCTGCATCCTGGCGGGTAGCAGGTTCAGCAGCGTCTTGGTCGCCTTCGTGATCGTCACGAGGCGCTCCGTAGTTTTCGCGACCATCGCCGCCGACTGCGCAACGTTCAGGATCGCCGGGATGCAGTCAAACTCGTTCACGAACGTAACCATGCGCCGGTGCATGCCGAGCGGCTCGAGGAACGCCGAGACCTCGTGTGAGCTGCTGTATGGCGCGCCGAACGCGACTGCCATGACGTTTGGCATGTTCTGGAGCAGTGCCGATTGATCTGACTGCGCCTCCAGGATCTTTAGGATGCGCTCTCGTGCCTGCGCGAGCGTTGGCGGCGAACTACGCAGTTCGTCGCGCGTCTTCTGCTCGTGGTCGAGTTTCTCCATCTGCAACCGCACGCTCGTCGGCAGATGCTGATACACGAGCTCGCAGAGTCCGAGCTGCGCGACGCTGCCGCCGATCGAGTGGCCGCACAGCAGCAGCGTCTTCTTGGCGCGCTTGGCACGGCGAAGCGCTGACTGCAGGTCGAGGCGCTGCGCGCGCTTCCAGAACGGCGCGTGCACACGTGCACCGCCGAAGCGGAAGGCATAGGGCTGCGCGAGCGGCGCCGCAGAGCCCAGCACGGCGTCCAGCACGTCGCGGCGCCGCGTGGCTCGCAGCGCGCACAGCACGGAGCGCGTCGTCTCTACGAGCACGAAGTCGCGACGGAGCTCGAGCGCGGGGAAGCACAGGTCGTGCGGTAGTGGCGACTGGCGCACGCGCAGCTCCAGCTCTCTGTGCGCGCGAGAGAGGTCGTCGGCCGCGTCGTCATCGTTGGTGTCATCGGCTGTTGCAGTAGCGGTGGGGCTGTCGATCGCAGCGAGTGCGGCGCAGAGCACGGCGGCGCTCAGCAGCTCGCTCTCGCTGGACGCGGTGCCGCACCACCATGCGCCGTTGGCTGCAGGGCCGCTGCTATCTGCTGCTGGCGCTGGCTGCAGCGCGCGGCTGCGGTCGGTCGGCGCCATCTCGACCCTGATTCTGCCAGTTGGCAATGCTGAGTTTCGGACTTTGCCGAGTATTCTTCTTTGGAAAGCTACTCTACCGAGAAACCTACTTTTGGTAGTGCAAATCTCAGGAACGAAACAAGTAAAGCTGAACTGATGAGCGTGCGATGAACGTGCGATGGCGATGTCCGAGTTGGAAGGCGCATGATCCGGAAGGATGGCGAGCGTGCAAGCACAGACGCAGAGTAAATTAATGTATCGGATTCGTTGCTGATTGCCAGCTCTGTTTGTCGCTAAGCCTAACGCTACAGCTTCGAGACAGTGGCAACGATAGTCGTGGACTCCGGAGCCGCAGAAGACTCGTTTGGGACCACGAGCGGCGTGCTGCGCGGCAGCTCTTTCGTCATACGGTGCAGGTTGGAGAGGAACGCGCAGACTGCGTCGCCGTGCGCGAGTGTGCGCGGAGACACGAGATAGTTGAACATGTGGTGCGCCTCGTCGACCTGCAGGAACACGTCCTTCACGCCGGCGATCGTGCGGTGATGCGTGCGCGCGCGGTGCTTCAGAAGCTGGTCGAAGAACAGCTGCGAGTCCTTGAACGGCACGAGCGTGTCCCACGTGCCGTGCGAGACCAAGAACGGCGGCACGATGTCTCTGCGGCTCTGGTCTCGGTCGGCGTCCAGCAAGACGATCGGCGACGCCGCGTCGAACGCGTCCTTGTGGTTGCGCAACTTTTTCTGCATCACGAGCAGCTCGAGGTACTTGACAAAGTTCTCGCCGTGGTCGCGGTGCCAGTAGATGCCGTTACGATCCGTGAAGTCGTGCACACCGTACGAGTCGACGCAGCCTCGCACGCTCGTGTCCACATGCTCGAAGCCCGGCTGCAGTGCCGGCTCGTTCGCGGTGAGTGCCATGAGACTCGCGAGATGCCCACCCGCGGATTCACCTGCGACGACAATGAAATCCGGGTCGCCGCCGAGCTTCTCTCTGGCGTTTTGTCGGAGGTACGCGACTGCACGCTTCGAGTCGATCAGGTGTGACGGGAACGCCACCATGGGCGACAGCCGGTAGTCAATGCAGCAGATGATCCAGCCGAGACTCGCGACCTGGTACACGAGCGGCAGCGGTGGCAGTCTGCGGTCGCCAATCACCCAGCCTCCTCCGTGGATGTAGAGAAAGATGGGCGCGTTTGGCTTGATGTCGCGGTGTTTGTACACGTCCATCTTGAGGCGCGTCGTCTTGAGATGGCCAACGTGCGCGTACGTGACCGTGCGGACCTTGCTGACGCCCGGGAAGCTGAACGCGAGCGCCATGGGCTGCGGCAGTGGCAGTAGCACGCTGAGCCAGCGCGTTGTGGTCATCTCGCCAATGTGCCAGAGCTTCTCATTCGGGATATCGGACATGCGCATCATCGCGTCTCGGATCGCCGTCTTCGCCGCGACATTGCTGCTGTACATGCGCGCGAGCTTGGCGAGCACGACGCCGTGTAGCACCGCGCCGACCGAGCCACTCCAGCTGTCGAGCAGCGGCAGTCTCTTCTTCGCTGCGTAGCAGATCGCCGCTGCGTTCAACGCCATGAGCTTGTGCGAGAGCTCTGTAGGTATGAGCGCCGCGAACACGCCGATTGCGTTCTATTGGGTGAGGGAACACATAGCAGCAGTCAGACAGTCAGCCTCGTGTCGCTCCTACCACCACCACAAACGCTACTCCTACTGCCGACTGGGCTTTTTCGGCTCGCACCTCGCGCGGAATTGTGCTGTCTCTGGCGCGGCGCACGAGCAGCAGCGCCAGGAAGTTCGCGAGCAGGTATGCATACCGCGGGAGGCGCTCGCTCTTGACGATCGCGTCCGGGATCACGAGCTCCAGCTTCA
Source organism: Globisporangium orthogonon (assembly GCA_023334005.1). Classification (NCBI taxonomy): domain Eukaryota; phylum Oomycota; class Peronosporomycetes; order Pythiales; family Pythiaceae; genus Globisporangium; species Globisporangium orthogonon. The sequence continues at coordinate 51,446 of JAASFW010000001.1, read as the reverse complement.
TGTCGGTGGTGAGTTCGCCAGTGCTGCTGTGGCGTTGGAGGTGGTGAGTGCGAGTCGAGCAAGAAGCGAGCAAGCGAGAGTGAGAGAGACATATGTGAATGAGGTGAGTCCCACTATTGATGATACATCAACAAAAAACAAAATCATGATGAAAATCAAAACGTCATCCATGTCATGATTTTTATTAGCGAATAAAATGGATGGCATTCGCATGTTTACACGTGGCGTGCTGCTGCTGGCCCAGAGCCTGGCATCTCACCGACACACTCTTCGTGATCTCAAGCGATTCTGGCTTGTACCTCACAAACCGACTAGATGCATTGAGGTGACTGCTAGAGAATGTGGAAGCACTAGAAGCGCAGATATCAATCACTGCACTGCGCTGTGGATCGAATGGATACTTTCGAGAAAGGCAGGTTGAAGTGATGTCGAGAGTGCCGAATCAACAACGTGCGTCGACAGCGTCAACAGAAGCAATCTTCCCAAGTAGGTTTGTAAAATCGAGCACCTCGAGATTGTAACTGGGTATCTTTGATCGTGCAGCCTCCACGCCCCTCTACGAGTAGGCGCTCGGCATCTAGCGATCCTCTTTCCGCGCTCCTACCCAGCGCACGAGCGCGCCATCTACTAGGCGACGTCGACGCGCAGCGCAAGAAGACATTGGGCCCCGAGGAGTTCGCGGCATCCCTCGCACCAGCCAGCGCCACTCGATGCGAAGTACTGGCATAATCTTGGTCATGTCAGAACAATCAGAACCGATAGTGAGAAAACCAAAGAAATCACGAGTTTACTCTTACTTGAAGCTGCGCAAAGTTTGAGATTCATACTGTCGGCAGATCTTGCCTGGAGCGATGGCGCTCGCCTTCGCGCGCGACGACGCGGCGCGCTGGGCGTACTTAGCGTTCGCGCTCACGATGCTACGTGCGGTGCAGCGCGCGCGTACCAAGGACGTGCCGAAGGAGGTGCGTACGCGCCTCATACGTTCGCTCATGGCATGTAAACTGAAGCTCTCTCTCTCTCTCTTTCTCTTTCTCTCGCTGCCGCTACTGTAGAACCTACTGAGCTTCTTCGCCTCGCTACTGCCGGCAGAGCTCGCACACAAGTTCCTGGCGCTGAACGCCGGCGTCGTGCTCTGGCTGCGGGGCTCGCGCACGCCCGTGCTGGCGGGCTGGGTGGGCGCGATCGCCGGCGTCGTGCAGGGTGTGGCCGTGCTGCGGCTCGCCGAGATGTGGCGCGCCAATGTGAGCGCCAAGCGCGCGATCCGCAGCTCGATGGCCGCACAGTCCGACGTCGCGCCGCAGAGTCTGCGCCGCCTCGGCGACCTGAGCACGCGCAACTGGCTCAGCGTGCTACTGCCGCTGCCACAGCCCATGGCGCTCGCGCTCAGCTTCCCGGGCGTCACGAACATCAGTGACATCGTGTACGCACATGTGGGCGCGAACAACACGACGCGGCTCAAGATGGATGTCTACAGGCATCGCGACATCCAGCCAAATGCGCCCATCTTCCTCTACATCCACGGCGGCGCGTGGGTCATGGGCGACCGCAAGAACCCGCCACGGCCGCTCATCCACCAGGTCGCGAGTCGTGGCTGGCTCGTGTGCGTGATCGACTACCGGCTGTCGCCCAAAGTGGCCTTCCCGGTGCACCTGATTGACTCGAAACGTGCGGTTGCGTTCCTGCGCGAGCACGCGCGCGAGCAGTTCGCGGCGGACCCGAACTTCATTGTCGTGGGCGGGGAGTCTGCGGGTGGGCATCTCGCGAGTCTCATGGCACTCACCGCGAACGAGCCAGCCTTGCAGCCGGGCTTCGAGCATGTGGACACGAGCGTGCGCGGCTGCGTCGACACGTACGGCGTGCACGACTTCGCGGACCGTCACGGAGTGTTCTTCTACAAGGACAGAAGCTATTCGTTCGTGCGCTTCATCGAGCTCGTCGTGATGCAGAAGAAGCTCAAGGACTATGCGCTGGAGTTCGACAAGGCGTCGCCCTTGAGCTGGCTGCAGTGCGAGCAGGGATCGGAAATGGACCAGCTGCGCGAGAAGGTGGCGGTCGCGCGCGTCGTGCCGCCCTTCCTAGTCTCTCATGGCACGAATGACACGCTCGTACCGTTCCAGGACTCACTGCTGTTCTTTGAGACCTTGCAGAAGTTCCGCGAGCGGCAGCAGCTCGCCAACAGATCCAGAGCTAGCTCGACTGCACCCAATAAAGCAAACTGCACCGACGCGGCCAACGGAGGGGTCCAGGACGTGTTCCTCGAGATCCCGGACGCCCACCACGCGTTCAACTACCTCGTGTCGCCGCGCGCACTCGCCTATGGAGAAGCCGTGTGCGCGTTCCTCGAGAACCTGCACACGAAGACGAAGCATCTGCCGTTGGGATCGTCAGCGATGGCCAGCTGCACGTCAGGATCGGAAACCGCGAGTGCGAGCGAGAGTGCGAGTGACCCGCTGTCGAGTCTCAATTCGTCTGCGGAAGTGCCGAGTCGAACCGGAGCCTTGGCGTCGCGACTGTGAGTTTGCCGAGCAGTCAGAATGAGCGGAGTGGATGGAGATTAATGTGCGAGGAAAGAGAGAAGGAAGAGCAGGGCGAGCTATGAAGAGAGCGCAAGCTCAAGGGTGAACGCGCTCTAGTCATATCTCCTCCAGAAGTAACATGTGATCGAATCAATGGTCCTACTAGTGCAGTTTACGACCTGATTGGTTTGTCAGTCAACAAAAATGCGAAGAAAATCTGAACTCGATTGAGCGCACTCCTCGTTCCAAGCCCGATGAACGATGTAACGGCATCGTGAGCTCGGATCTGGTTGCAGCCAGTACAGAACGAATGGCATGCTCACTCGACCTTGATCGTCCGGTAGATCTTGCGCACGAACACGAGCGACGAGCGGAAGCCGACGAAGCCGAGCATCACGAAGAAGCAGTACGCCATCATGCCTGTGTAGCCAAAGTAGAACGCGGCTTGGAAGAACCCCGTCATCGCCGTCGCTCGCTTGTAGTACCACACACTGTAGAGCAGAACAAAGAGTCCCGTGACACCGCCGGAGAAGTACGAGCGCCACCACCACCGGTGGTCCTCCGACGACAGTTGGATGTACGTGAGCGAGATCGTCGTGAACGCCGTCACAAACACGAGCATCACAGACGACAAGAAGAGGATGCCGAAGAGCTGGTAGATCGAGTGGCCCCAGATCGCTGCCAAGATGTGATGCAGCTCGATGTATGCGGCGCTGAACGGCAAGCAGCCCGCTGCAAGCATCAGCACGCTCGGACTGCGGTACCATGGCACTGTCGGAATCTCGCGCGGGATCTTGTTCGTGCGGCACGGCGCGCTGAAGTCACCGGTAGTGTTGCGACCCGTGATACCCCCAACAATCGTGAGCGGCAGTGCCACGAGCATGAAGATTGCGAGTACGATCATGATCGTGCCGAACGGCAGCGCCGCGGACGAATCGTTCCAGATCGCGACCGAGTTGAGGAACGAGAACACGACCAAGAGCGGACCGGGAATGACGAACACCGAGAGCAAGATGTTCCAAACCCAGCGCTGGCCGCCCAGCTGTCGATACAGCCGCGCCGAGTAATACCCGCCAACGCTCGCCGTGAGCGCATACAGAACGATGAACGCCGTCATCATGCTGCCGCGCTTGTTGGGCTTGACGATCCCCACCAGCGACGATACGAGCACAACAAAGAGGATCACGAAGAGCTGCGCGCCAGCGCCATTCAACGCGCAGAACAGGCTCAGGTTCGTCGGTACACGGAAGACATCGGCGTGCACGAGCTTCCATCCGGAGTCCTCATCGAGAGTCGAATCGCCACCCTCGTCGCCGCCGGCCTCAACGCCCATGTAGCGGGAGAAATCGCGTCGGAGAATGCGCAGCATCACGATAGAGAGGAACGATGTGAGCATCATCACGAGGATGAACGAATTGATGACGGAGATCCAGTGCAGCTCCAGGTCGTCCGTGAACTCGTCCGCGTGCATGTTGCGGTCGTCGAAGCTCAGGTCTGCACGGTAGTGCCACGCGACCGAGTAGGTGAAGACAGCTTCTGGCTGTGCCGCCACGTTCTCGGCTGAGAGCGCGTATTGATACGCGACCGCAGGGTCCGGCGACGCCATTGTCACATTCGCCGCCACGAGCTGCAGCCATGCGATAATGCAACCTTAGTCTGAAACCCCACACACTCTCCCATAAGCAGACTGAAGCCCTCGTACGCGGCTCTCGCCCTTGGTGTCGACACCTTCGTCGTTGTACGCGATGTCGAAGTGCAGGTGCGTGTTGAGGAAGTAGTTGGTGCGCGTCATGCCCTGGTGGGTCACGAACCCGACCTGTCCGTGCAGCTGGATGTCGTCTACGTACATCTCGAACTCGTAGTCCTCGTCCACGGCGTCCTTGAACGCCTGCACGACAGCAGGCGTCATCGGCAGCCGACAGAGCACGGCGTAGCTCTGGTCCACGCCGAAGTGGAGCTTGTAGTCCGTCACGACCTTGCGACTGCCGGTGAGCAGCTCGCCGAGCTCGTGGTCGTCCCAGTTGCGCTCCTTGGGTTTGCAGAACGGCAGCTTGTAGAACTCGTACGTCTCGGTCGGGTTGGCGTATGGCCGCACCGTGTTGGCAACCACGAGCACCTCGTCGCGCGCCTTGTACTCCGCGCCGCCGGCGACGTGCGACATCAGCGCCAGCATGCAAGCGACATAGCGCCACATCTCTTCGTTACAACGAGTCACCGCAGCGCCCGTGCAATCTCGTCTCGCAGCGAGGCAACAATCGCAAAGCTCGTTTTCTTGAAGCAGGACAGAACGGGGCGAAAAGTGACAGTATTTGCGACAAATGCAACTATATCCGCGTTTTGTACGAGATATTTACAAACTGCTACGATAAAACACGAATCGAAGCGAATATTAGATATTTGGTTACTCGGCTGATACAAACTGCGTAACCTTAGCATACTCTAGCGGAGTAACCAAGGCGCACGTAGCATTTGGGTATGACAGCTCCCAGGAAGACTGGCGTGACTGTGGCTCGACCACTTGTGCACGGTGCTGCACATTGTGGAATGCGAGAGCTGTGCTGCAGCTCTTGTGGCGGCCACACCAGACACCTTTGTGTGTACTTGCTTGCTCCTGTACAATATACACTGAGCAGTACCTTTGCAATCTTCCACTGCGCTATCCGCCGATGTCGTCTTGTGTAGATCAAGTTCATGACCTTTGTGTTGGTAGAGTCGATGATGTTGGCCAATTCGCTGGTGTTTCTGTCTGATGGAAGACCTCTCAGCCCGCTCTATGCCTGGGACGGGTTGTGTTATCCTGAGTGCGAGTACCTCGATCTTCTGGAAGCACATGAAGCATGGTAATGCTTCTCAACGGCAAGCGCGTGTCGAGAATAAAGAATCGATGCTCACAACAAACAGAGTATCTTGTCAGCAGATACGGGTGTAGCTGTAGTCGACGTGTCTTTACAATCGGTCTACTTCACATGTTCAGGAAAACGCGGACACTCCTCACTTGCACGTCGGTCGGTCGCCGCAGTGCGCTTGCGCTCGTGTCTGCCAGGACAGGATGCCTTCATCATCACTATCGTTCATTGCCGCGCGTTTGCTTGGTGGTGGATGGTTCGCTTACTACATGAAAGAGCCAGTCTTGAGCGCCACGGCGACTTCCGCCATTGTCGGTCTCCGTGCTGAATCGCGTTCGAGACATGCGGCAATGACCTCGCGCATGATCTGCGAACAGTTGGCGCTCAGGCGGAAGCCGTGGCTGGGCGACGCGCCGTTCGTGAGCGAGCGTCGCGCGTTGATGACCGGGTTCTCGCCAGTGTCAAGCTCGACGAGGATCACGCCGAGCGAGTACACGTCCGACTTCTCCGACGACTGTCCACCGCGCAGCACCTCTGGCGCCGCGAACACGCCGCACTCAAAGTCCAGCGGCGAGAGCTTGACGTAGTGGAAGATCGAGAACATGCTCAGTTTGGCCGACATGTTCTTGTCCAGGAGCACGTTGAATGAGCTTAGACGGCCGTGCACGATCCGCTTCTGATGGAGGAAGCTCATGGCGTCGACAATCTGACGCGCGATCGAAAGTTGCTGCGCAGCCGAGAGATCCACTGAACTCGCGATGCAGTCGCGCAACGCGCCGTTCTCAACGTACTCAACCACCGCGCACAACTCCGTGCCTTCATTGTCCCACATCGCCCCCTTGAACGCCGCGATCCGCGCGTGCTTGAGCTCGGACATGTGCTCGATCTCGGTCACGAACTCGCGCAGCACGGCTTTCGACGCCGCGTTGCTCTTGATCTTCTTGATGATCACAGACTCGTCCAAGTACTCGCCGAACCAGAGTTCCGACCGGCTGCTCACGCGGATCATGCGGTGCAGGAAGACATCATTGTACGACAGTCGCGTGAGCGCGATGTAGCCATCCGCGACGTTTGCGAGCAGCTCAAAGTCCGATGTTGTCTGGCTGCAGCTCGAGGGTGCGTTTAGTTCCATGTACGGGTGGTCCGCGAGGTCCCCCATGCCGATTGCGATCGACGGCATGGCGCTGTTCGCGAGCTTCGGAGATTCTTCGCGCTGCCTCTTCCGGCGATACACAAGGAATCCAGCCGCGAGCAGTACAACACCTCCCGCCACGACTCCGATCACGATCCAGGTGGTGGACGACGAGGACGATTTCTTTCCGTTCTCTCCGGTCTGAGCGGTGGGTGACTGGGTGATTGGCGCCGCAGTTGGGTTGAGCACCACGTTGTTATTGCCACCACTGCCACTATCACTGCCGCTGCCGCCAGTGTTGTTGCAGAACTTGAAGTACGATCCGAGTTTCTCAATCACATCCTGGCTCGGACACACATCAGTCTCGATCTTCATGTCGTCGTTGAGCTTCAGAGAAGCAATTTTGGAAAGGAACGCGAACTGCTCGGCCGTGAACGTAAGCGTGCTGAGAGGGTTGCTGTCGAGCGCCAGTAGCTGCAGCGACGACAGGTTGAACACAACCGACGGGAACTCGCGAAGTTGATTGTTCGAGAGCACGCTAAGCAGCCACATTCAACCAATCCCACAAGACCAAACGTTAGAATCCGCAACAGCTTCGCACAGCCAGAGCAAGCCACATATGTCGTTGTCGCCGTACAGAGTGGTGAGCGCCGGGAAATTTGTGGGCACCAGGCTGAACGACGTGAGGACGTTGCGAGAAAGATCACTGCCGCACACGTCAGTAAGAACAGGGGATTAGTTCACGACACACGCCTCCGAGTGATTCAACCAAGTTCCTCATCAATCGTATCCCTGAGCTGCTTGAAAATAAACTCACAGCGATCGGAGCGTCGGGAACGACTGGTTCTGGAACTCTGCCGGCACGCTCGCGATGGCGTTGCTCGAGAGATCAAGTGTCGTGATCTTGGAGCCGGAGACAAACTGAGTCGGGATCGTCTGGAGTTTGCAGTTGGTGATGGCGCTGGAGAGTGGGAAAGCACCAGCGAAGCGAGCGGACACCGCAGAAGTCAGCACTCGCGGACTTGGTGACAAGTGTATAATGTCGAACGTCAACCCACACTTCGAGCGCGCCGTTGAGTGGCAGCGCGTCGTTGATCCCGGAGAGCACGAGGCCGCTGAACGATCTGCTCCACGGAGAGAGCAGCAGGCAGAGAGCGGAGGATGGTCAGAGTTTCAACTTCACTCTTCATCATCTGCTGAAGCCTCTGGAGGTCTTGAGGTGGAGCTGAAGCATTGGAGAACGCACATTTTCTCGAGAGTGCTGCTCGACTGGACGTTGAGCGACGACACGTCGAGTTTGCTTAGCGGCGTGAGCGCGGACGTCGCTACTTGGAAGGTCCTGTTTTAAGTAGGGAGGGAGCACTTGTGATCAGTCTTTGTTCTGGTGTTTGTGTGTGTGGAGAAGGTGACTGTCCGACGTACACCGTCCGCACGGGGCTGGCGACCTGCACGAGTCCGGCGCGCTCGAAGGGGGCGGCCCCGGCGACAGCGTTGGTCTTGGCGGGCGCGAAGGCCCAAGCGCTGGTGTCCGCGGTGAAGGGCTGCATACAGAGCGCGGCCTTGCCGCTGAGAAGTGTGATGCAGTTGGCGTCGCTCACGCAGTTGATCGGGTTCTCGGACGACTGGCCGAGAAGCACGCAAGCGCTGTTGGCCTTACAGCCGCCGTTGCAGCTCGTCGTGAGCGTGTTGAGCGTCGCGAGGTTGCGGTCGTCGTCAGCGCCCGCAGCCGCGTGCAGCGCGATGGCGGCAAGTAGCAGCAGCAGCCGCAGCCGCCGCGCGAGCCGCACAGCGCTCATGCTGAGGAGTGCGAGAGGAATATACGAGCAGATCTTTCGAGTGAGGGAAGCGCGAGAGATGGAGAGTGAAGGGAGCCATTCCTCCATAATAGTGGAGTCCATTTGCTCACCTTCACACACAGCGCGTTTGTATGGCGCGAGGCTGCAAGCGAGTGAGCCGATCAGACTCTCGCAGCGCTCGTGGTCTTGTTGGCTTGTCGTCGTGTTGGCTCACTTTTTTCCAAGTCGCATGTCAACGAGATTCACCTTGTCTATACGGAAAGCGAGTAATGAAGTCGAACGAACGAGTCAGAGCAGACGAGCCATCGGCTAGAGAGGTCACAATGTGACGTACACTGGATACCAACTCGGATATGATTCGCTGAAAAGGAATGCAAAAAAGCATTATGATTCGCGGAAAAGAAGATAAATTCAAATAGTGCACAAAAAAAGGCTGCGGAACAAACAGCGAACGGTCGGTAAAATAGCTGTGCAAATCATGTTTAAGTCGCGCAAATGGCGTTATTTTTGCAAGATAGAAGCAAGCTCTTGCGAGCATACAATTCCCAAGTCAGCAAATATGACCGATTCAACAAAAATTCACCTTTCTATTCGCAGTGATCACGTCACACCTGCTCCACCACCGCCGCCTCCTCCTCCTCCTCCTCCTGCGCGGTGGCCACCGCGCACTCCAGCGCCGCGATGCCCTCGCGCTGCGCCGCGGACAGCTGCTCGCTGTCGACCGCCTGCTGCAGAATATACAGCGTGCTGAACAAGCACGCGTTGTCCGCTGCGAGGTGCCGGAGAAGGCGGCGGGCGGCGGCGCGTGCATCCTCGCCAGCCACCGAACTAGTTCCAACCTCCTCGCACCGCCACGCGATCCGTGCCGCCAGATCTGCGGGCGACGACGGCTGCGAGCGACTCGCAGGATGAAGTGACCGGTGGTGGCTCAGTGACTGCAGCGACAGCGGCTGATGCTGCAGCGATTGGTGGTGCTCGGCATCACCGCCTAGCATCGCCACGTCGGACTCGGTGGTTGTACCATCATCACCCGAGTCTGCATCCCCTAGTGCAGTAACAAACCCTAGGAGCTTGGCGTCTTCGCGCGCGAAAGTGTGCTTCACCTTCGCCACCATCCACGTGAAGAGTGGCTGCGTCACGAGCCGCACTATCTTCTCGTACACGACCTGGCGGAGTTCAGTTGACGTCTCGTCCAGCCCGCTGATCTGCTGCAGCTCGCTGCCTTTCGTCGCCAGCACGTCGCGGTGCAGCGCGTCAATGCACATGCGCACACTCTGCACCGCAAAGTGGCACGCGGTGGCCCACACGCTCGTCTTGTAGTCGAGCCAGAACTTGCGCAGCTGGCGCGTCGCAGGTTGCTTCTCGTCCGCGAAGAGCGCTTCCAGGCAAATTTGCACTCGCTCGCTCGCGAGAGGCACTGTCACGAGCACACTGCATACGTTCTGGAACGTCAGGAAGCTCGGTGCCGACGCCAATTGAGCATTAGCAACTGCAGCGCTGCTGTCGCTCGACTCGCCTCCTGCAGACTGCAGGAACGAGGTGTGTCGAGATGACGCAGATCCGTTGCCTACGCCCTCCGAGACCAGGATCTGCTGTGAACGGAGCTGCAACAAGCGCGGTGTCGCAAAGTCCAGCGGCAGATTGCCCAGGAAAACGTGCAGCTGCTCTTCCACACGCACGAGCTTGTACGGCTTCTGGATGGCGTTCTCGAGCACGTGCAGCGCGCTGTACTGGCGCTCGAGCTTCTCGAAATCAAGCAGCGTGCTACGCTCTCCGGAGAAGTAGGTGGTTGCTCGCAGACGCTCGAGCGCGGCGCCGACGACGCCAATGAACGGGATACAGCAGCCCTTGGAGCTCATGATCGTCTGGCGCTTGCGCAAGTTTTCAAAGCCGCCCGTGTGATCGCAGAGCATGCGCAGTTCGCGCAAATGAGTCTTGAACTTGGTGCGCACCTTCTTCCACGTCACGGGCAGTCGAGAGACCATGAGCGGCGTGTCGCCGAGACATCCGACGCATGCCATGACGAGGTGGAAGTTGTTGAGCGAGATATTGGCGGCCGCGAGCGCGAGCGAGATGATATTCTCGATCGCTTCGGCGCGGTCCTTTGGGGTATCCTCGAGCAGCACGGACCAGACAAAGTACGTCACGAGTCGGTTGAAACTCTCCGTGAGCTCCTTCGCGGCTTCGCGCGGGTTGTGCAGAAAGTCCCAGAGACTCAGCCGCGCGATCTGCGAGTGGTGAAAGAGAGAGATCTGCTCGGCGATCTCCTGACACGAGTTGCGCTTCAGTAGGCTGCGCAGTGACTCTGGCGTGCTATCGTCACGGAAGTAGCCCGAATCGTGCGTTCCAAACGATGACGAGGACGTACTGCTGCTGCTGTCGGTCTTACGCGCTTCAATTCCGCAACCTCCGTCTTGTGCTGCTGTCGCGTATGAAGCCTCACTTGGAGCTTGATTCTTGCTTCCTTTTCGCAAGACGTCTTCGAGCTTTGCTACGTCGAGCAACCCCACCTTCGCGCGCAATGGCGTGAGGATGTTGGGGAACGAGTGGCGCTTCTTCCTTAGCAGCATCTCGGTTTTCGCCATCATCATTGCTGACTGCGGCGTAAGCTTACATGGAGAGCTAGCTCCATCGCCATGGGGAGCAGCCCCGCTGCCGAGCATGAGCATCTTCGTGGCTGTGAGGTCAATACCGATCGGGTGCACGCTAATGAGTGCCATCTGATCGTCGTCGTGGCTGAAGCGTCGTAGTCGGCAATGCGAGAAGTAGCGGTCGATGAGCGCGTTGACCTTTCCGGTTTGCACCTCGGCGCGTTTGCTGTAAACTGGGTGGAAGAGCATGTCGCGGACGAATGTCGCCACGTAGAGCTTTGTCAAGGAGATGGTCGAGGACGTGAGACTTCCGCGCCGAGGATTTTCTTTCTGCTTTTCGCCGAGCGCCAGCAGGATGTCCTCGACGGTGATACCGGTGGATGCCAGCACGCCGAGATGGAGCAGAACCACTCTACCACCATGCGCCACAGTCTCGACGAACACGAGGACAGACTTGAGACACTTGAGTCGCGCTGCTTCTTCAGATCGTGTCGCGTGAATGTGGTGGTGCTTACTCTGGAGCGAGGTGTCAGGTGCCACGAAGAGATCCTCCTTGGCCATGCTCATCGCCAAGTGGCACTGCATCATTGAGCTGCGAACATCTTGAAACGCGAGGAGTGTGTCGCTGTACTCGTCCGACTCGTTCTCGCTTTCGCTCTCTCCGCCATCCGTTTGACGGAGATGGTCGTTCCTGCCATTGCTTCTCACAAGGTCGTCCACCGCAGTGATCGTGTCCACTTCGTCGTCGCTGTCGTCGTCCGCAGACAGAATGAGATCGCTTTCGGTGTCTACCTCGAGCCGTCCGCGTGCCGTGAACAGTGCGCCGAGCCACGAATCGCGCGCAGGTGTCGTGTGGCAGTCGAAGACGCAGTCTTTGCCGAGAGGTTGCGTGATACTGATGTGCGAGTTCTCGTTGTGGAACGTTAACTTCACGTTCGGGTTTAGCAAGTCAATCTGCACAAGACAACAGCAACTCGTCAGTTGTATGTGACCTGCAGAGAACGTGCTCTCCAGAATCGGCTAGCTGGCACCTTGGCTTTGACAGATCCGTCTCGACGTCGAAAGATGATTACTTGCCCTCGCTTGACGACCACGAAGCGTTCACGCCACTGTTTGTCGGTACATAGCCGTCGCATCAGCACACGCACACACCCACACATACACACATCAGGAACGAGTCACACGAGGCAAATCTCGTCGCGAGTTGAGCGCTCACGCACCAGAAAGTGGCTGCGGACGGAGACTGCGCCTTCCTTGATGATCTCGTTCATCGCTGCTCGGATCTGAGCCCACTTAGCCCGTGATCTCTGCTTTTCGAGATTGCAATCTCAACGACGAGAGCCCCGGAGAGGAGGGCTCTGGCTAGATGTCATGCCATGAGACGCGAACACTAGCTAACCTAAATCGAGGTCAGCACAAGCGCAATGTCGTTATTACGCAATAGATTGGCTACTCTTCGGAAGTCGATGCCGACGCCGAAGTAGACGCAGCGCCTGTGTGGCGCGCGCAAAAGATTCGGAGCGCGCGCGATGCGCTCTCGGCCGTGCAGCATGCCATCTTGCGCGCACGATGCGTTTGCTGCTTCTTGTCGGCTGCGCTCTCGACGAGCTGGCTCAAGTCGTGCAGCTGCAGCTTCGACTCGTTCGCTGCTTGCTCGCACGAAGAGCACACCGAGAGCGCTTCCAGCTTGCTCTGGATCTCCTTCATCTCGGCAACCACGCGCTGATCCGCCTTACTCTTCTTGTGGAGCGTGTCCCGGAGCTGCGCGTGAGTGCTGGTTGCTACGGCACACACACACAGTGCAAATTTAACGTGAGAACAACGAGTGAACCACGAAGGAGCGAGCGCTCGTACAAGAAACAAGCAACTTACAGATGCGCTTCCAGACGCCGAGTTCTCGCGCGACCTTGTCATGCTTGGCGTCCGACGCTTCGAGCTGCGCAGTCACGCGTGCGTTCTCCTGGCGCAAGCGCGCGTTCTCGGTCTGCAGGCGGAACGAGTGACTGGACACTCGCCGCATATTCGCGTTCAGGCGAGCCACGTCCTTGCCGAGTTCCTCGATGACCTTGCTGACACCGTCGGCGGGCTCGAGATCTCTATCCGACGAGTCGGCGCGAGTATCCATCGCGTAGAACAAGCGGATCGCGTGCTGTGCACCCATGCGGCAGATTGGACACGTCTTGGTCGCCGCGAGCGCGAGCGTCGCGCAGAGTTGGTGGAAGACGTGGCCGCACGGGAGCGCCGCGAGGTTCGCGCTCAAGCTCTCGAGGCACACGCCACACTCAGGCTTGTCGTCCGATAGCGCCGGGAACGGTGGAGAAGCTGGCGACGCCATGGATCCGAAAGGCTTGGTGTGTCAGTTTGGCGCAAGAGCTTCCGCCCTTCGTGATCTAGAGCCATCATAGTCAAGGTGATGATGTTCTCTCTGCATGCATCCTCGTCCCAGACTACCGACTGTGAGCTGTACTGGCTCTTATAGAGCTTATTCCGTCTTATAGAGAGAGATTCGTGCGGCTAACTTGTGCAAACTTGATTGGCAACAAGACCTGTCAGGCATGCGCTGCCACTACGAGGTGCTGGCGCTCGAGCGCGATGCGAGCGCCAAGGACGTGAAGAAGGCGTTCCACCTGCAGGCGCTGCGTTGGCACCCGGACAAGCACCAGAAGAACAACATCTCGGCCGAGGAGGCCACGCTGCGCTTCCAGGAGATCCAGAGCGCCTACGAGGTGCTCAGCGACCCGCACGAGCGCAAGTGGTACGACGACCACCGCGAGCAGATCCTGCGCGGCGACGCGGACGGCGCCGACGGTGAAGACGACGAGGGCGGCGACGGGATCAACCTCTTCCGATACTTTAGGTGCGACTTCTACTCGTACAAAGAGGATGGACGACCTGGTGGACATAGGTTGACGAACTCGCGCGCGTTGTCTCTCTTATCTGTCTTTCAGTCCCAGGGTATATACTGGCTTCGGCAATGACGCCAAGAGCTTCTACTCGGTTTACGGCGAGCTCTTCCAGCGGGTATGTCCGCGCGCGAGAGAGAGTCTGATACATGGGTTGCAGCGATCACGGGAGAACTGATCGACCGAGGATCTCGTTGCTTTGTGGCCTCAGATCGACGAAATGGACATCGCGAGCGTCGCGACGTCTACGAAGAGCCCGCAGCGCGCGCCGGCGTTCGGCGACAAGAGTACGCCGCTCGACGAGGTCAGTCACTTTTACCAGCACTGGGCGAGCTACATCACGCAGCGCACGTTCGCGTGGGTGGACGAGTACAAGACGACCGACGCGCCAAGCCGGCAGATTCGTCGCGCAATGGAGAAGGAGAACAAGAAACTACGCGACGCGGCGAAGAAGGCGTTCACGACCGAGGTGCGCGAGCTCGTGGACTTTGTACGCCGGCGCGACCAGCGCATGATCGCGCTCCAGAAGCAAAGGGAGAAGGAGAAGGCGGTGCAGAAGCGCGAAGAGGAGACGAAGAAGAAGGAAAAGCAGGCCGCATTCGAGGCCGAGCGCTTGGCGTTTCAACAGCAGGAGCGCGAGCGCTGGGAGAGCATGGAGAACAATCAGACAAGTCGACACGCGCAGGACCACATCGACGAGGAGTTAGAGAAGATGCGCATGAAGATGGATGCTGATTTGTTGCTGTGCGATCTGTGCCGGAAGACATTCAAGTCTCCAAAGCAACTCCAGAACCACTTGAGCTCGAAGAAGCACAAGGATATGGAGGTCGAGCTCGGCATCGGTAGCAGCGACTACAACTCACTTGAAGCCGAGCTGGAGCTGGAATTGCAGGCTGAGCTCGCAGAAGCGAAGAAGCTGAAGGCGAGCAAGAACGGCATCTCTCCGAGTGATGCTGGAGGCGATGGCACCGAAGGTGTCAATGAGGCAGATGAGAACGCAGACGAAGAAGATCCAGCCGAGGTTGAGAAGCGAGAGAAAGCAGCCGAGGCGGCTCGCGCTGCCGAAGAAGCTCGCGCACTGAAAGATCAGAAAGCTGCCGATAAGCGCAAAGAGCGCAAGGAGCAGCGGAAGCAGGCGAAGAAGGAAGGCGTTGAGAAGCTCGTTTCGGGCGGAGGCAACAAGAACAAATCAGCTGTGGGTGGAAAGAAGAAGGAGACGTCAGCGGCTGCTGAAGCAGTCAGCAAAAGCGGATCCAAAGACTTGGACGACTTCACTGACAGCGAGGAAGACGGTCGTCGCGGATCTCGCAAGAGAGGTGGCAAGGGGAAGAAGCGGTGAGGTCTGAGGAGTAGAGGGAAAAGAGAAAGACGACCGAGTGGAGCTGTATCAACAACACTTAGAAGCTGGGTGGGTTCTCATCAATGATTCCGCGCAGCTGCGCTCTTGAGCTCGCTCACGCACTCGGTGCACACCGGCATCCATTTGGACGCGGCGCATTTCGTCACAGCCGGCCGTGTCGTGCAGTTGGAGCAGTAGATCACGTCGACTTCGGGCTCTTGCTTCTTTGATTCGCTCGCAGTGGTTGCTGCTGCTGCTGGAGAGGAGCTTGGCACGAGCGAAGGTTTGTCATGAAGCACCATTTCTCGCTGTTCGCGCTCTTCTCTCCACGCCGACACCCGCGCACGCTGCTCGGCTCGCCGGGTTTCGTCCTTCGCCTTTTTGACAGCCAGGTCTGCCCGAACACGCTCGTTCAGTGAGTCGTAGTTTTTGTCGAGTTGCTCGAAGAGCCAATGCAGTCCCTGCTCGAGTCGGTCATCGACCATACTGCCAAACGCAGCGGGCTTGGCGACGCAGGAAACAAGTCTGGAGTTGGAGATCTGATTCAGCTCGAGCATTTGCACGAGCTCGTTCTCTGGCAACGCCGACGGCTGGTCTCGTTTGTTTGCAAACCTGTTGGGAACGAGAATTGCCGCAAGTATCAGGTGTCAGATCTTCACCCATGCGTGCGAAGAATGAACTCCATTGATCGCAGATAGCGACGTACACAAGCAGCGGTTTCTTCTCCATCAGTGCGTTTGACATCGACTCGCGGAGGATTGCAGCGGACTGCTGCACTGTCGCCTCGCTGGAGGAGTCCACGACAAACATGACTCCGTGCGCCTAAAGCACAAGACACAGACATTGTCAGTCGAGTGCAGGCAGCACAAACCGAGATGTAGAACGCTCACTTACATCTGCGTAGTATTCTTTCCAAACGCCGCGGAAAGCGGGACCACCGCCGAGGTCGTAGAACGTGGCAGACCCGGTCTCGGTTTGGAATGCTGCTGAGGTGAAGCCCGCACTTGGGACGTGCTCCTTATCAA
This sequence comes from Globisporangium orthogonon, assembly GCA_023334005.1. NCBI lineage: Eukaryota > Oomycota > Peronosporomycetes > Pythiales > Pythiaceae > Globisporangium > Globisporangium orthogonon. Next base: position 35,298 of record JAASFW010000001.1, on the reverse strand, counting down.
GGTCTCCCTGGAGTGTCGAGAGCAGTGTCGTCTTGCCAGCGCCATCAATGCCAATGATCAGGATCACAACTTCCACAGACCGTTGTATCTGGATCTGCTGACTGTCTGCACTACTGGTATCGCTGGATAGTGTAATGGCAGGTTCTTGCTGGTTCGTGCTTGCTAGAGTGTCATTGCTCTTGCTGTTGGTCTTGTCTGTTTCCACTGATCCCGGCTTCACACACATGCGATGCACGTGATGTTCTGCGCGGCCGTCGTTGTACAGAACGCTGAGCGAACCATCTTCGGGGTGGACGGCAGATATCACACCGGGGTAGTACCGTGGTCGTCCCTTGTAGCGACACAGCACCCTGTCGCCTACACGGTACTCGAGCGCTTCGTGCTGGTTGCTCGCGTCAAACAGCGGCGAGCCACTGCCGACAATGACCCGCGCGGCGACAACGTCTTTAATGAACACTGGCATGATTTGTGCATGCAAAGAATGCGTGTGAGAGAGGAGTTGGTCACTAATTTGCACGATCCACCAAAGACGTACGCTGCACGGAGCTGGGTTTCTCGCGCAAAATCTGGTGCGCGAGGTCGTCCATCACAGGGATCACGCTCGTGGACATAAAGTCGACCATCTTCCGACGGCTCGCGAGCTTCTTGGCGTATCCGGAAGCTTGTCGCCGCGCCTTGAACCGCGCCGCCTTTGTCTCGTCGACGTAGTCGTGGATGAACTCGTAGATGCTCTCAGGCTGATAGAGTAGCAGCGCCTCAATCAGCGGCATGAGCACCGGGTCGACGTGCCGTCGCAAGTACTCGTGCTCGCTCGCCGCCGCTTTGCGTGGCGTCACCGCCGCTCCTGCAAGGTTGTCAATGGATGGATGTCCATGCCAATGAGAGGGTGAAGATGCAGTCATTCAAGAAGAACAAACAAATCGTACCTGCATCCGAGGGCCATCTCGGTGCAGTCAGCGCTTCTCGCAGGCGTCTCACGCTCATGAGTTTCCTCCTACGCGCCTGGCAGTGCTGGACAGGTCGTCGTGGAGGTGGTGTCCGGCAGTTGCAATGTGCTTTGGTTTGCAGCAGCCATGTGTATGGCGACGTTCATTGTTTTTTTTCAGTATTTTTAGAACCTATTTCCAGAACGCTGATTGGTCGCTTCAAAAGGTAGTCAGCAGAAAGGTAAAAATAGTCAGCTCGATGCTTGTCAACCTGCCATTGACACCAAACGTGATCCTGACTCCTGACTCTTGACTCCTGACTCGGGAGACATGCACGCAACCGAGGAAATGCTCGTGTGATTCCCACATGCTTTCTGGCGCAGTGCATACACACAGTACTCGACATCCACCGCTAGGCTTCCTTCAGCAGAGAAAAACACAGGAGGTCGCCGCCACCTGGTTGCTCGACGAGTGACATCTCTATGAACTGCGTCCATGGAAGTCGGCGCCAAACGTCGCATTGGTGCAGTACGAAAAGCTACGCCGAATCCAGGGCTACCTACCTGCCTGGGTGCCGACTGAATCGCTTGCTCGGCCTTCATCAGTGCGCGGCATGCACTCTCAATGTCGCGCACTACCAGCAGCTTCTGTAGCTAATGATGCTGTACGACATCGACATAAAAATGGCAGTTCAGCTTCAGATTCGCACTTTGGCGGAGTGCTACACATTTGCATCCTCAAAAGGTCGTCGTTGTCAACTCCACATGGTCAAGCGGATCATTCCGCCATTTTCGCCTCAGGAAGGAAGGAAAGCAAAGTGGGATGACGTGCACGCCTCCGAGCCGCAATACGCTCACGTCCGCGTGCCACGGCGTCTGCGGCTCACCGCCGCTCTGCGTCGTGTACGCAGCGGCACCGGCGGCCGAGAGTCGCATCGGCGACGGCACGTACTACTACCAGGGCTGCGCGTTCGCGAGCATGCCCTCCTGTCGCGCGACTGGCGCCTGCGACGTGCAGTGCCTGCAGACGGCGAACGCGCGCCAGGAGAGCTGGACGCTCGACGTCGCCCAGCCGCAAATGGACAAGCCCGAGACGGCGCTCTTCCTGCACGTCGAGGGCGTCGCGCTGCCGCCCACGCTCGCCAACCTGTGCGTGCGGCACCCCACTGCCCGAATGACGGATGAATGGATGGAGAGAAAGCTGACTGGAGCTGCGCGCCTACGACAGGAGCATTGTCGGGACGACGGAGCTGACGCGCAAGGTGCCCATCTCGTTCGCCACGGGCGTGTTCCAGGACAGCACGGCGCTCGAGCGGGTGTACGTATAATGAGGAGGAGGAGGTGGAGCAGCAGGAGATCCCTGAGCTGATGGAAGCACGTGTGTGCATGTGGGAGCAGCAACATTCTGGACGTCGCGATCGAGAACATCACGAGCAACATCTTCCCGCCAAGTCTCAAGAGCTTGTGCGTTGTCCTGCCAGCAGATCGAATGCCATATCCGAACAAGCACTGTTCGCTGGTGCTGACGATGAACGAACCCTTGGTTGTCTGTCTGTCTGTCTGTCTGCACGGACTATAGAACCATCCAGCGCGCGAAGCTCCAGCAATTCGCGCCTCGCGGCAACCAGCCCTTCCCTGCGCTGCGCGTGCTGTGCGTCTCTTCTATCTGTTGTCGTTGTTAACTTGACGGCACGTGAGCTTCTCCAACTGACGATGGTGATGGCCTCGTATTCATGGCCGACATGATTGGAACAGGGACCTGAGCGAGAACGCACTCACAGAGATCCCATCGGTCGTGTACGAGATGCGCAACCTCACGGAGCTCTACCTCCAGGGCAACGCGATCACGGACGCGCACATTACGCCGCCGCAGCTCGCGTATCTCAAGGCACTGACGACGTTCCGCGGGAGCTTCCGTCTCAGCAGCAACACCGCCTGTCAAGACGGGTACCAGAAGCTCGCGTGGAGCGCAGACCGCACGATCTGCTACGGCGGCGACGACCTCATTGGCGCGGACGTCGAATCGGGCGACATACACAGCGGAATCACCGGCGAGACGTCCACAAACAGTTGAGTGCGCGGCAGGCAGACTGTTGAGCTTGCTTCTGCTGCGTTATCCCTTCCGACGCTGTGCGCTCATCACCCAGTCTCTCGTTCACCTTGCTCCTCAGACTCGTCGTCCACAGCTTCAAGCACGAGCAGCATCGGTTCTGTAATTGTCCTCGTCGCTGTCGCAGTGTTCGTTGTGCTGGCGGTGCTTGCAGGCGTGTTCCTGCTCAAGCGCGCCAAGCGCAAGGCGACGCAGCCGCCTGCAAAAGAGTCCAAGCAGAAGCTCAGCGCGTTGGCGATCCGCGCCAAGTTCTCTTCTTCCAAGTCCAAGTCGCTCCTGGATGAGTTCTCGGACCCGCTCCAAGGCTCCTTCCGCAAGAATGCCTTCCAGGAGATCCCGGCGACGCACGTACACGTGAGCAAGCGCGTGGCAATGAACGGCGCGGTATATGTCTCCACTGCCGAGTACAACAGCAGGAGTGTCTTCGTGCTGGAGCTCAGACTCCCGGATGACGAGGTGGTGCACAACTGCGAGCTCGCGCTCGACATCGTCCCAGCGCTCTCCCAGTTGCGCCACCCGCAGCTGCTCTCGGTGGTTGGCCTTCTAGGTCACGACGACTCACATTTCTTCTCGCCCGTGACGGTCGTCTGCGAGCACATGGCGCTGGGCACGCTCGAGTCGTATCTGCTGCGATGCGGCAAAGAGCTCACCTGGAAGGGCTTCAAGCAGCGCGCAGCGCTCGAGGTCGCAGGCTGTCTCATGTACCTGCACACCAAGCACAAGGTCGCGTACGGCGCTCTCAATGGCAAGAGCGTCTTCGTGGACGGCGACAAAGGCTGCAAGCTCAACACGCTGCTCGCAAGCATGCCAGAGGAAGCGGCTTTGACGGCGTGTGATGGAGCCGACGATGAAGAAGATTACTCCTCGCACCGCGGCTTCCTCGCTCCGGAGCTGCTGCTGGACAGTCGCAGCACTGCCCCTGCACGATCGTCAGCCGACATGTTCGCGTTCGGCGTGCTGCTTGTCCAGCTCGACTTGTGCCTCCCAGCGCACGAGCTGGCCCTGCACCCTGAGCCTACACTCTCATTAGAGGAGAGCGGCGACTCCAGCTCGATTTGCCTGACAGCTACGAGCAGCAGCAGCGCTGGGAACCTGAACAGCGACAACGGCACCAACTTGATCTCGTTCACGAACGAGTGTCCGTCTGTGGTGAAGGAGCTCGCGCGCGCGTGCCTGCAATACGACGCGTCGCTGCGTCCGAGCGCGTCGTACGTCGTCGCCATGCTGCAACAGCAGCCCTGCTGAACAGTGGGGGCGAGTGACTCTTCCTTCCTTTATCTTCTGGTGTATGGGGCGCTTCCTGCTCTGGAGCTTCTTAATGTATCTGGGCTTGCTTGCTCGCTTGAGTGCTCACTCGCTTGCTCGCTTGCTGGGTGATCGAGAGGAGACGCAGAGTGGTGGTGGTGGGATCGCTTGCTTGTTTGTTTGTCTTGTTATTGCCAGTAGGTGATCCCCAGTACCTGCAACGTGAGTGGTGGGCAAGCGTCCGTGTGCATAGGCACAATCGCACAGCGTCCCTGCTTGGGAAAGCTCGCTAGATGGCTCGCATGAGTTACTCGCACGCCTTAGTCGTCGCGACGAGGAGACCCGGACGGCGACCGCTGCTCTCTCCGCGGTGCAGGCGAGTACGAGCGGCGGTCGCGCGTGTCCCGAGAACGCGACGGCGAACGCGACAGCGAGCGTGGCGCAGGCGAGCGCGGCGCAGGGGAGCGCGGCGCGGGCGAGCGCGGCGCAGGCGAGCGCACAGGCGACGGGGAGCGCGAGCGGCGCGGCGAGCGCGACCGAGAGCGCCCACGTGGCGACCGCGGCGGAGGCGAGCGGCCGCGCGGCGGCGAACGGGAGCGGCCACGTGCGGGCGACCGCCCGCGAGAGTCCGAGCGCGACTTCTCCGGCGAGCGCGAGCGCGAGCTGCGGCGCGCAGGGCGCCGGTCACGAGAGCGCGAGCGCGAGCGCGCGCCGCCGCGTTCGCCGCGCCGGGGGGCGCCACCGCGGCCCCGAGAGCCGGAGCGCGAGCGACTGCCCTTGCGTTCCCTAAGGAGAACAGAACCATCACTCGCCGCGTGAGCAACTCACTCTGCAGAAGTAGTGGACACGTGGCAGCAGCAATGAACGCACCGCTCGCGGTCACGCATCTGGTCCGTGGTCTTGCGGCGCTCCTGCGCGAAGACGACGCGGATCTCGCGGCCGTCGATGCGCATGCCGTCGAGCCCCTGGCGCGCGTCGTTGGCGTCGCGCTCGGTCTTGAACTCCACGAACGCGAAGCCCTTGGGCTCGCTTTGTGTGCCCGGCAGCTCCAGGAAGTAAGCGCCCAGCGACTCTCCCATCATCTCAAATAACGCGTGGGCCTATCGACGCACCGCGTGTAGTAGTCCTTGGGGATGTACACGTCGCGCACGTCGCCGAAGCGCTCGAACTCCTTGCGGATGTCCTCCGGTCTGAGGCGAGGGAGGGGTGGGTGAGCGACAGAGGGAGAAAGGGAAAGGAGGCCAGCGGCGGAGAAGGACGCACCGCAGGCGCCGGCTGACGTTGCGCACGAGCAGCGAGATGCCCGCGCGGTCGCCGAAGCGGTCGCCGCGGCCACCGCCGCGTTCGTCCCGGTCGCCCATCGGTGCTAGCTGGCTGGTTGGTGCTGCTGGTTGTTGGCTCTTGAATGGGGGCGGAGGGGGCAGCGGGGTACACTACTTGAAACCACTATGCGCCATCCTTTAACCAAGACAGCCGTGCCTTTGGCTTGCGTTCAGTATGAAAACAACACAGTGGATAGTGATAAAAACCAAGGTTCGAATCGACGCCACACTATCTAACGTTTGTCACACCTGCATCAGCTGTAGCGACTCAGATCTAGCGGACGACCTGGCGCCGCTGCGGTCACCGCTGCCGGTGCACGCAGCGTCCCCGAGCCGCCGCCGGTCAGTGCGCTGCGCAGTGCGAGCTCGAGCGCTGCACGCCGCGCCGGCGCCATCGCTGCCACCGCCTCCTTGAACGCGGCGGCGCGCGCCTGCGCGAAGCTCAGCAGCACCCGCGCAACCGTCGCGCTGACAGCCGCGCTGCTCTCGCCCACGCTCTGCGCCTGCAGGACCGCCGCGAGTTTGGGCAGCAGCAGCCGCACGAAATTCGCGCCGAAGGATTCATCCAGCTGTGAGTCCAGCGCGCACAGCAGCTCCTCTGCTTGCTCGAGCTCGGCTAACGCATCCGCCGAGCTCGCACCGCCGCCGCTGCTACTGCTGCCGCTGCTACTGCTGATCGGTCGCTGGAACTCGTCGAGGAGCCGAACGAGCAGCGGCCCGAGTGCCGCAAAGTACCAGCGCATCGTCGCTGCGTCCTGCACGTCGATGAGCTTCTTCGTGACGCCTGCGAGCCCGCGCAGCAAGTGCGCGCCGAAGCGCGAATTGCGCTGCTCGCTGTCGCTCAAGTGCACGCCCAGGATCTCGACCGTGGCCTTCGTGATGGCTGCGTGGAACGCGGCGACATCGCTCGCGAGGAACGCTGGGTACACCACCGCACACGTCGCCAGCAGGCGCAGCACCAGGTCGAGTCCAGAAACGGCGCTGCGCTCGCGCGCAATTACGAGCTCTTCCTGGTACCAGCGCACGAGCACGCTGAACCAGGTGCGCAGTTCAGTGCGGATCAACGCGATCTGCTGCTCCACCAAGTCCGTGTCCTGGCTAGATAGGCTCTTGGCGAACGCCACTGTTGACTCCACCGACGCGCGGCTTAGCGACAACACCGCGTCGAGTACTTCCGTTCGGTCATGAACGCTGCGGAAGCTCTGCCCCACGAGCCGAAGAGCGTCGACCGTGTGGCTGCGCAGCTGGTCGGTTGTGTGCAGCAGCACGACGCCCGTCGTCGCACACTTGATGACGTCGAGCAGGTGTGCGGAGCTCACGTGCGCCACTTTGCTGGGGTCGCACATCTGGCGGAAGACCTCCGCTGGGCACAGCGCAGCATGGCCGATGAGCGCGTAGAAACCCGCGTGGTCGCCGCCGACACTGTGAATTTGATGCGCGCAGTACGCGATCGTGTCGCGTTGCAAGCACGAGAACATAGTCTTCACCGCTTCCACGCGCACCGCGCTAGTCGACCGCAACGCTGCATTCGCAAGTGCTCGTACTGCGCTCTGATACAGGTCCACGAACTCAGACTGAGAAGGAGGCTGCTCGCTCTGCTTCTTCTTCTCGTTCCGCTCGATGCTTTCGAGCAAGAGGCGAGTCGTCTGGATTGCTGGGATGAGGTCATCTGTGACCCGCCGATCACGCACGCTCGTGTTGATGTGGAACACAGCAAACGCGGCTAAGAGATTCGAGATACCTGCCAGGTTTGTGCTGCTGTGGAACGTGCTCGGTAAGTGCGTCTGAGCGTTCACGAGGGCGCTCAAGATGTGCGGCCAGTAGTGCTTGTACACCTCCCGGAACTTCTCTGCGGAGCGCGAGGAAGACTGTGACTCGCCAGTTGGCACCGGCAGCAACGTGCGCAACACCTTCGAGTTCGTGACCCCGCCGCCTGGCAAAAACTCGCTCTCGTCGTCAATCTGTGGCCACCAACCTGTTCCTCGCATCAGCACTCCATAGGAGAGAGTCGCATCCTTCCAGCAGTCGATCAGGTAGCTCGAGGTCGACGCGAACGTCGTCAAAAAGACCTTGACGAGCGGAGACGCGGTGAGACTACGACGACCGTCGTCTTGCGCAAGCGCGTGCGAAATGCTCGATGCGAGCATCTGCGCGATGCACGAGAGATTCGCGAGCGACAGTGTAACCCGTGCTACCTCGTCGCCGACGAAGTGGGCATGCCCAAAGTCCTCCACGACGACCATCTTGAGGATTCGGTTCAGCGCGACCTTGTCCTGGACCAGACGAGAGGAGATCGAAATACCGCAGATCTCGTAAGCTTCGATCAGCAGCGGAGCGTACAGATCGCCGCTCTCGCTGCTTGATGCTGTCTGCGACTGCTTCAGTGCCTGGCGGATCGCAGACGTCATCTGAGCCTGGTACGGATCCAGGAGGAACGCGTCGCCAGAGGCCACTTCTGGGTCCTGTGCCAAGGCAAATTTGCCCACCAGCACATTGAGCAACCGCAGCCCGACACTCTGGAACATCTGCAGCTCACTCCCGTCTGCAGACGCTGTCGCTGCATGGCACGCGAGCGTGATAAACTCGTCCAGGTACATGCATACAAAGTTGCTTTTGCTTGCGCCTTGCCGCTCTCCATCGCTCGACTCAGCACCCTGCTTCATCAAATGATCGCCCACGGCGAGCTGCCGGAGAAAGTGCTTGCGCACAGCGACAAGATCAAAGTGCAGAGCCGCGTCGCCGTGTCCACTGGTCGACACCAGCTCGAGCACTCGCAGCACACATTCGACAGCAAAATGGCGCACCTGGCGCGAGAGCGGCGGCAGTGCAGCCACCAAGTCGCTCACGGCGCGCTTCGTGCTTCTCCAAATGCTGACTTGTGCCGTCGTCGCGTCTGACGCGTGCACACTCTTGTCGGGGTTTGGTACGCTCGCCTTTGTGAACCCCCAGCTTGACTCTTCGTCTGCAGCTCCCGAGCTGCTCCCAGTTAATGAGAGACCGGGAATATCGATTCCCTTTGGACTCATCATGAGCTCATCGGAGTTCCCAGTACTGGAAGATGCACCTGACTCGCCGACCGCGATACTGCGACAGAAGAGGGACCAGACGATCAGCTCGTCACCCTGCGCACTTGACGCGTCGATGTCAACAAGCGCCGAGATTGTCCTGCGGATCTCATCCGAGCTTCCACGCGAAGTGTACGGCGCAATTGACTTGAACGTGAGGAAGTCCCACATGCCGTGGACACCCGGGAGATATCGCCACGTGAGGCCGCTGTACTCGACATGCAGCGCATGGAAAAGGATACACTGCAGGCTGTGACGCTGGATGAGAGACGGGTCGCGCTCGACCAGTGTCCGAATGCATGACAAGCTGACTTGCTGGAGAATGCTACGAGCAGTGCCATTTGCATGAACCAGCACATTCTGACCCAGGCGTTCACTCAAAGATGCAAACGACGACCGGATCGACGGAGCCGAGGGTGACAGTAGCGCACCTACACCGCCCGAAGTGGCGCCTGGCGTGAGCATAAACGCGTCCGACACGATGTTTAAGATGTACGTGAGATCCGCGAGCTGGAATCGAGCCGGAGCGAACACGACGACTTGCTCCAAGAACTTCAGGTACTCCAGCTCCACGCGCAGATCTCCGTCCTCTCGCAGCAGGCTCCACATCGTGTAAAACTCGCGCAACTTCTTCCCTGAGGTCGACAGATCCGGTCCGAGCGCAGCCACGACACCGTTGATGATCCGCCCAATCGCGATCTTCACACTGACGTTCCAACGCAGTCCTTTCTTGTTCACCTTCGAGTGCTTGAATCCGGCGAGAATGTGCGCGTCGATGAGAGACAGCGTGGACTTGGTGTACTGTTCGTAGTCGCCGCCGGAAGTACTCACAGACTCCATGATAATGCTCCACGAGTGCAAGATCCAGGTCCGGAGAGGTTGTGACAGATCTCCGGCGAAGCGAAAGATGAGCCCGGTGTCGATCGAGATTCGAGATCCACACTCCCGCTTGATACAAGCGAGTGCGAACGCAGCTCCTGCTGTGAAGATCGATGCATCAGCCTCAGAGCTTCCACCAAACGCAGAAATGGAGGCTGACAACGACGTCGGCGGCTTCTCGGCAGCAATTCGCTTCTCGATCTCCTGGACCAGGTTTTTACAACCTGACTCACTGACGAGCGATGCGAGCATCCCGAGAGCTTCGCCAGCACTCCGCCGCACTCGTGTGTTCTCGCTTGAAAGCATGTCGCAAAGCATAGTCTGCATCTGTTGCGGCCAGACGGCGTTCGAAGACGGCTGGCTAACGCGCGAGTCCTTAGCTTCACGGAGCACAGCGAACAGCAGCGACGACACATTCACCTCACAGCCCGCACGCCCATCGGTGAGCACACTCGCGTAGTGCTGTAAGCATCGGAGCTGGAGTTCTTCTGGGATGAAGTGAAAGATCCGACCAAACAGGAACACACTCGCGTCCACCAAGCGCACATACGTGAAGCTGCTACAGATGCCTCGTCCGGACGCGTCGTTGATGTCATCAAGTTCGTACACGATGCCCCAGAAGTTGTCCATGTACTGCACCTCCAGTTCCGTGTCGGACAGCGCGTTTTCCAGCTGAAGGAGCGCTAGAATATGGTTCAGCTCCCGTGAGTAGAGTACGTTTGGGTTGTCGCCTGTCACGAGACGAGGGGTGCTCGCCATCTCCAACGGATCGTCGGTCCCAGAAAGAGCATTGTGCAGATACGTCGACTCGGCAGGGACCAGCGGTGACTGACGCATACTCGTGAGCGACTGTGCAACCGTGTACTCGGCGATCAGGTCGAGGAGAACAATGTATGAGTCGCTGAAGATCGGCGGCAGGAGTACGAACGACTTGATAATCCAGGTGATCACGCGGTATCGGGCGACTTGACCTCGGCGCTTCAGCGGTTTGCTCAGGCGGTCTTGCGTGGCGGACAAGAACACATTCAAAATGTACGCTGCGAGCATCTGCAGATCGTCCGACTTGGAAGTCAAGTCCTTGCAGTACGTCAGGAACCCGTTCAATGCGATCACAGCAGCTTCGATGCGCAAAAGCTCTAGAGACGACTCTCTTGTCTGCAGCACGCTCGACTTCAGCCACAGGTCCAGCAGCTTCTGCGCGCTCGAGTGCACCCAGTGCTCGTCGTTCACAGCCACGAGGCTTCCTACAAGCGTCCAGCCTGCTCGGGTGCATGTCAGCCACACGCTGTCGGTGCAGCCTTCGAGGAATTGGCTCTCGATGAGCAACTCCGAGAGCTCGAGGATCTCCGTGAGCACACTATGCGAGAGTCCCTCAACGTTCCGCAGCCTGATTGCCCTCAGGATGTGGGCAATTGCCGACGATCGTCCCTGGACAATGTACAGGTTCGCCAAGCTTCTCGAGTTCGTCGTCTCCGCTCCATTATGCTCGTCGGAAAGTGTCGGCGGAGTATTCTGCATCGGCGCAGTCTGCAACAGATACTCGGCTGTGTCTCGAAGCCCGCTGATGCAGCTCACGAGGACCGACTTGAGCTTGTACGGCAGAGCTGTCACAAGCGACGCGAGCGCGACCGACGCCTGGAACCGAACACTCTGCTTCTCATGCGACAGCAGTCCCTGAAGTGTCGTGGTGCCGTCCTGGGCATGGCTCACACAGGCTTCACCCATCGCCTGCAGCATGTGGCTTATCTCGACCAAGATCGATAGCAATTTGTGGTGGTGCCCGTCTCCTGCTGTCGCCGCTTCTTCCTTGAGTTTGTGAAGATACGACCCCAGCAGTGCTTCCTGCTGCCGCTCGGTCAAACACGGATACAGTCCGAAGCGCAACACGTAGCAAACAGCATTCCGAGCGCGAGTCAGGTCGCCGAGTGAGAATGGATGGTCCAGAATGCTCAGCGTCGAGTCGATGATCTCGCTAAACTGGTGCTCAGATATTGTGTCGGCAGGTAGGTGCTCGAACATGCTGCCAAGCGCGACCGAGTAGGCTGCGAGGATTCCGCCATGGCTTTGGTTCGGGTTCCCCGCGAGGTACCGGCTTGACACAGCTTCTCGGAGGTACCCAATGATGCTCGCGACCGTCGAGACGTTCACTGTTGCCGCCTTCCGCCTCGAGAGTGAGCCTGGCAAGTTGAGATGGGACATTCCCGAAAGATGCACCATCGGCATCTTGAACGCGAGCTTCGACTTGGAGCCGCTGCCAGGTCCGTTCATGTTATGGTCGTTTGAGTGTTGAATAGTCTCCTCTTCGTCGTGGCTTCGACCTGTACTCGCGCCCGTCTCACCGGATTGATGTTGCAGCTCGCCCTCGGAAGCTGAGGTCGTAAACTTCGCCAACACGACTCCGACGACCGCGGCGTAGGCACGCCGGCATTCGGGAGAGGCGTCGTCCATTCCCTTGATGCCGACGTACATGATCGCCTCCTGGGTCACGCTGTGATTACTGGCAGCATTGCTACCTCCGGCGCTGCTGTTGCTACCACTACTGCTGCCATTCCCGCTGTTGCTCAGTCCGTTGCTGGCAGTAGCGGCGCCCCCGCTACCACCGCTGCTGCTGCTAGTCGCATTCGCTTGACTGCTTCCAACGGCTGTACGCAGCGCAAGCACATGCAGCAGACTGGCCGCCGCGAGCCGCACTTCGGGCAACTTGTCCTGAAACGTCTTGTGCACGATGCGGAGCGCCTCCGGGTGGAGCGCCACGAGCCGCGGAAGGTCGCTGTCGAGCGCGCGCGTGACGCTCTCCACAAGGCGCTGCTTGAGAAAATAGTCGGCCGCCTTGATGCTCTTGCCCGCGACTGAGACGACCTCGGCGACGAACGGCGCGGCGTCACTCGGCGGCAGTCGGCTCACGACGACCGCGAGCGCCGCGCGGACAGCCAGCGGCGTGTGCTTGCCGCTCAGTGCCTCGTTCACGAGCGGCACGGCCGCGTAGTCGAACGCGCGCACCATGAGGTCGCAGAGGAGGCTGAGCACGCTCTCAGACGCCGCGGGTGCCGCCGAGGCGAGCGCCATCCCCATCGGCGCGCTGTTGCCTCCTGTTCCCGCGCCAGCGCCACCCGAGAGCCCGCCGTAGCTCACGAGCAGCGCCTGCAGCAGCAGCGCGAAGAGCGGGCCGCCGCTCGAGGGCTTGCGGGCGGCGCTGCTGGCGGCGCCGTCGCGCTCGAGCAGCAGCTCGGGGCTCCGGCGACGCGCGACGGCGAAGAGCTCGCGCAGCAGGCGGCGCTGGTGTGTCTGCTGGTCGGCTGCGCTGCCGCCGGCGCGCAGCTCGTCGATGCACGCGCTCAGGCGCTCGTGCGCCATGTCGTCCGAGGCGGCGCTGACGTGTGGGGAGGGGAATGACGAAGTGTGTGTGGGATGCGAAGCTGTCTCGGCAGGAGAGTGAAAAAAGAAAGGAGGACAAAATCATGGATAAGATACCGGTAGTTTTCACGGTGACGTGCGGATAACACAGCGCGGCGACGCGGCGATAGAAGCAAGAGGGGCTTCGCTGGGTTGCTCATAGTGAAGTTTTCCGAGCAAAGAAGGAACCATGCTGCAAGCAAGCAGCGCGTCCTGGGACGAGCTGCGGCGCGCCGCGCGCACGGCCGAGCGCCACCTCGAGGACAAAATCGCGGCTTACACAGCGATCAGCAGGAGCGTGACGCGCGCGACGGCTGCCGGCGACTACGACGTTGGTGGGTCGCACGGAGCAGCGAGAAGCAGAGAAGCGCCGCAATATCCGCTGACATCCTCCGCTTGCCTGTCTGCGAACCGCTGTTGCCTGCGCCAGAGAACCCGCCGGCGGATGCGGCCGGCGAACAGGAACTGGCGCTGGACATCGAGAACACGCTGGCAGCGGTGCGCGCACATGTGCGGTGATGGGTGGGTGGCTCTTGGATGCTGACGAGCGCCGTGTCACCTGTGGCAGCTCTCGGACACGATCGACGAGATGAGCGCGTTCGTGAGCACGTCGCCGCTCAAGACGCACGAGGCGCTGCTGCAGCGCTACCGCGAGCTCTACTTCGACTTCAAGACTGAGTTTCGCCGCTCGATGGTAGGTTGGGAACGCATCCATCGGTAGGAACATTTACGGTTCGGCTGACGGCGAGCGCATGGGGGTGGGCGACAGAGCGCGCTGCAGGAGAAGCGGGACGCGCAGAAGCTCTTTGGGGACAGGTGGATAGCTGCTGTGAAGTAGACTGTAAGCACATCAGTGACCGTCGCCCGTACTGACAGAGCCTGTAGGCGACAGAACGGCACCTCGGAGGACGCGGAGATGGACTCGCTGCTGAATGAGCGCCGTGCGCTTGACTCGTCTCGGTCGATGACCGCCAGCATCATCGAGTGCGTCGTGGCAACTGCCAATCCAATCGATCGCATATACGTAGCTCTTCATTTCTTACTGACGGCTCCTACCATCAAAACAGGCAGGCGCTCGAGACGAAGAACTCGCTCGACACCCAGCGCTCGCGGTTCACGAACTCGCACAACAAGATGAACACCGTCTCGAACTCGTTCGCGGGCATCAACGCGATCGTCGCGCAGATCCGGCGCAAGAAGATGCGCAACAACACGATCCTGGCGCTCGTGGTCGCGGGCTGCGTCTGCTTCACGCTCTGGTGGGTCGTGCTCTCGCAAACGTGAGGCTATCTATTGAACCTCCGCACCGCCGGAGCACGTAATAAGAGTGGCATGTGATGCCGCTTACTGCTCACGCGGAACACAAAAGAAATGAGGTCTTGTGCTGCCGCTACAGCGTCATGACGGGGTTTGCCGGACCGGGGACGTTCTGTATGCACAGCAAGTCTGCCAGGTCACGCAGCACGGAGCGAACGAGCGCCATGGTGTGGAACTGCCAAGTGCGAGGGAGGAAATGAGATGAGCGTGTCAGATGGCTTCGTCAACCATGCTCGTACGGTACCTCGAGGTATCCGTTCTTGTCGACCGAGGCGTCCATCATGCTGATCCTCTCCAGCTCGAACGCCGACATGTTGAGCGGGAGTGTCTCGAAGTACAGGTCCTCGGTCATATGGATCAGCTCTGCAGTCGTTTCTTCGTGAGAACAGGGTGTACTTAGGACAATCCAGGAAGGACGAGCACGTGACGCCGCACCTGGCGTCGCATTCGCGGCATTCGCGTGGCTTTCTCCTTGCATGAACTGTCCCCAGAGCCGCTTGAGCGTCGCCCACGGCACTGTGAGCGTGTACTGGCGCACCATGCTCTTCGCGTCGAGGTTCTGGTACGTGAGCAGCAGCGGCTGCTTGGCTCGCGGTTGTGCTTTGGAGACAAAGAAAACGAACCGAGTATGAGCCCGCCATACGTACCGGCACGCTGTTGGAGCGTACGCACCAGCATCCGCGTCGCCGTCCGCGTCGGCGTTGGCATCGGCGCTCGCGTCCTTGCTCGCGAGTGCGTCGACGACCCAGTTGCGCGCAAGCCACTTAAGGTTGAGCGGCGAGATGCGCATCTGCCGGTCGCTCACGAGGCACTGGAAGCGCTGTTGCAGCCACGCGCAGCACCAGCCGAGCAACGCCGCGTCGCCGCGCAGCAGCACCACGTACTGCCGCTCCTTGGTCCGGCGCTGCATCATGGAGCGGCGCTGCTGCGTCTCGTCTTCCTCCTGCTCGGAGAAGTAGAGCACGAAGCTGCCGCGGCGCGCTAGCAGCGTCGCTGTCGGCGGCGACTCGTCGATGGTGCGCCGGTCCTCGCGCACCGCCGCCGCCGCCGCCTTGAGAAATGACGTGTTGCCAGCGCCGGCGGCGCTCGCGTTCTCGCGCTGGTCAGAGCTAATACTACTGGCTGCCTTCCGTGTAGTACCGACACCAGCGCTGCGGGGCGGCCGCCCTGCCATGGGCTCGAGCGTCTGCGCGCGGCTGCGGGCGGCTTGCGGCACTGGCGACAGGCTAGCATCCTTCGCCTCGCGCTCCTCGACGACGTCAAAGGCCACGAACGCGCGCGTGTGGCGGATGCTCACGCGGTAGCCGAACGCGCGTTGAAAATCCTCGACCGCTGCATCGCGCAGGAACTTAACGAGCGCGTGCGCGTACTCGTGCAGCTCCGGGCGCCGGAAGTGGAAGAGCCGCGACATCCAGTGCACGGCCCAGCGCTGGTTCAGCAGCACGTCGCGCAGACTCGCGCCGTCTACCAGCTCTACACTGCTACACGCGGCTGCGGCTGCGGCTGCGGCTGGCGGCAGAGGCGGCGGCGCGCGCGGCCGCGGGAGCATGGGGCTTGGATGCCGCTCAATTTCTTCCTCCATTATTGAGATGGCAATTCGAGAATGCATCCGCAGGTGCTTGGAGTACGAGCCAACTTCGATATTCAAACTTCGGTGGTGTGCTGCTTATCCGCACAAGATCAGCTCCACCCAAGGCAGCTGATCCGCATAAACCGCTCGCTCGAGAACGAACGCGCTCCAGTCCAGACTCGAGTGCGGTCCGAGCACTTCTTGTACTGGAATCAAGTACACGCGTTGCGACTTCGTCGAGCGGAAGTATCCCAGCAGCGGCGACCTCGACAAAGTCTTTCGCCACCAGAGCAACGCAATCGGATCGGTGAGCATTACAATGTTCATGAGGTAGAGCGTAGCTTCGATGGTCTCGGGCCGATCGTCCAGCGTCGCAAACTCGACTGGTCTGGTTGGAGCATGTTCCCACACAGGATGGGGTCCAGAATACTGGGGCGAGCAGGAGACTTGGGTGGTGCGACGAAGAGTGCTCGCTCTATTGAAGCGGAAGAGATCGTCGTTCCAGCTCACCGCCAACGAGTTGGCCGGCCACAGAACACCAGCGGAGAGCGGTGTCACCGAGTACGAACGCCAGAACACGAGCTGGAAAGTAGACTTCCGGAACACGCAGCGATCCACAAGCTCGACGGCGAATACCAGAAGAGTTATGAGTACGGCCGAGCACGCCACCGCTTTCATGTCCAAGAAGACCCCCGCCAGAACCGATTTCCCATTACCGCCGTTTGCACACAAGAGCGACTCGGCCACAGGATGCAAATGCGACACTGTATCGACTGTCTGGATGTTCGTCACTGGTGTCTGGCGCAGCGAGATGAAGCGGAACTGAGAGACGATCGTCATTGACGAGACGAGCGCAATTGAGAACTGTGGCAATCCCCAAACGCCATCCAGCGGAGACCAATTGCCCCGCGTTGCTGCGAATACGACCAAGTGGGCAGCACCACCGATAATCCACACGTTGCGCATTTGAATGGAGCTGAAGACAATGAACTCAGTCGCGTTCATGCGGAAGAGACCGTTGAAGGCGTCAAACTTTTGCTCCATGAGCTCGTAGACCATGGGAGAGTCGATTGTGTGTGCTAGAAGGTAGCACGCAAGCGGGAAGGAGCTGCCGTAGGTGATGACTTGGCTTGGGACTTTAAAGAACTTCACGAGGGTTCGTCGTGCGACCTCGAGTTGACTGTTCGCACAGTTTTGTGCCTTCGGATTGAGCCTCCACGTAGCGTTGTGCCTTTCTCTGGATGCAGCGACGTGGCATCCATAAAGCAGCGCCCCCAAGCGGATCCAGTAGTAGACCTGTGCAACCCCTCTCAGCACAGTGACGATCCAACGCCACTGGAGGATGTCCGTCGTGAAAGTCTCGCCTTCGTAGCGGTAGTCGTCCAAGACGTAAGTAGTGCAGACACTCGAACGTGAACACTGTCGAACGCGAAAGATGGTGAGGACATCCGCTCCTCTCTTCGCGACGAAGGTGAGTCCACCGCGATGGATCGTGCTGCCCCCCAGTCCTTCGAGGATCAGCATATCGACCGTCGCATTTGGATATGCAGTTTGGGATTTGTTGAGTCGGCTCGCAGCGTGCTTAGAGACGTGACCGACGGCGATACACTCGGGCTCGCCGGGGTTGCACGAGTGCGCGAAGTTTGCCCAGTGCTCGTCACAAAAGTAAGGTCGAACACCGTCATACTCTCGAGAGCAAATGTCTCTGAATGTGCCACTGCTTCGCAGAGTGTGAGACGCCAGGACTTCTGGGCTGTAGTAGATGGCTCTGCACGTTCTCCACAGCGGAGTCGAGAAGATTTGCGGAAGTAGGTAGTGGTGGATCCGGTCGAAGAACTCGTAACTTGCTCGCAACTGCAAAGTCTGTGGCCGAAGGCGACTGTAGTTGGAGTGCTTTGTCGACAGTTGCGCTGTTGTCATCTGCTGACCGACCGGCATCGATAAGTTGCTCACTGCATCCACAAGCCCATCCAGCATAGTGAAGCCTGTCGATGGAGAGAGGAACTCTCCATCGGTGCATACGCCTCGGTACAGTACACACGCTGGAAATGTCGAGACATTGAGGAACTCAGCAAAAGTGCGCATTGTGAGTGACGTGGTGTCGTACTTGTACCCCCAGAGCGCCGTGGGTTTGGCTGACGTAATATTGCTGAGGTCTGCGCTGTGTCTGAAGAATGTATTGCCAGAGTAGGCGTACGGCCCGAAGTTGACATAGACGTTCGGCTCGACGGTGTGGAAGGCGTTGAGATTGCTGATTGCAAATTCTGTGCGCAGGAAGTTCGAGAGAAGCAAGATGTACGCACATACCGACATCACGCATTGGATCCATGAGAACTGGATCGCCTCGACAGAGTCCAAGCCGCGGCGGTGTTGGTGTCGGCTTGAGAGCAACCTTCGTTGCGATGTTCCTTGGTGTCCATCTCGAAATGCATGCTGTGCCGAGAGCATTCTGGAGGCAGCAATGTCGATGATCCTCATCGCCAGAGTGTCGTCGTGTCACCTTCGACAAGCCTCAAGTGCGCTTGCGGACTAACAATAGCACACTGTGCGAAGAGAACCCCATTCGAGCGGCGAAAGTCCGATAAAGCGTTGGGCTCGATCGTTGCAGCACTGTTGACTAATGACCGAGATGTTCATTCGGACCGAGTTGGATCGGGAAGCGCGTTCATTCGTTTCCGAGGCGGGAAACCCTCGCCAGCACAGCACCCCGAAACCGTTCCCGTGAATTCATGCAATCTTGGGCGATCGGTCGTCGAGCCCTGCTCTATTCCATGAACTAACAGTGCGATGGTCACCGATCTTGTCACGTTACTCTGGTGGCGAAGTAGATTGTAGACGTCGCCACTGGTGACGGAATACTTCTGCTCAACGAGGACGAAGCACGTATATCTGGTTTCAGTGGAGTAAGCGCCGCGGCACTCAAGTGTGTGTGTGTGTGTTGGGGGGGGGGCTACGACATTAGTGGGTTCTCGAGGATCAGCGCAGATCGGAGGTGATCTTGTGCTCACAAAACATTGTTTTCTGAAAACGATGAGCAATTGAAATTGCCAGATCATACTAAATGCAAGTGAAAACATAGACACTTATTTACCGAAAAGTATGCGAAACTCATTTTTGATTCCCAAAAACACTCCAAAAAAATCATCGTCGCAACGATCAGCATGGCGGCGACACCGGATGGCGACCAGCGGCGGCGACGCGCGGTCGTGTTCGTGCTCATCGACGGCCTCGCGGACGTCTCGCTGCGCGAGCTGGATGACCGCACGACGCTCGAGGCCGCGCACACCCCCGCCATGGACGCCATCGCGCGTGCGTGACGCTGCCTCCTCGCTTTCTTCGCTATCGGATCCTCACATGATATCTTGTGCCAAACCATCAGGTGGGGGCATAACGGGCTTGCTGGACCCCGTGGCGCCGGGCTTCGCATGCGGCAGCGACACGGCGCACATGTCGATTCTCGGTTACGACCCCGTCGTGTGCGTTCGCTGTGACCTTCCGAGTCGAGCAGCTCAGGTGACAAACGTCTGACGAACGAACGAACGGTGTGATGTTGCAGGCACTACCGCGGCCGCGGGTCCTTCGAGGCCATGGGCGCCGGGCTGCCAATGGACAAGGGCGACGTCGCGTTCAAGTGCAACTTCGCGACCGCCAGAAAGGTGTGTGTGTGTGTGTGTGTATGTGGGAGCGTGATGACGACGGCGACGCATCAACCGACACATACGATATCTCGGCTGATCCCCAGAACGACAAGGGCGAGCTGATCGTCGAGCGCCGGCGCGTGGACCGCAACTTCCCGGCGTGGGGCATCGAGCTGTGCGCGTTCCTGGATGGCGTTCCTGTGCCGGCGTTCCCGCACGTGCACGTGGCGACCAAGTACGCGACGGAGCACCGCTGTGGCATCGTCTTCAAGGGCGCGGGGCTCTGCGACAAGATCACGGGCACAGACCCGCTCAAGGACAAGTGCGTCGTCGTGTTGCTGGGGTTTCCTTCGTACACTCTGTGCACAGACACTCATCTACTTTCTGATGCTTCGTTTTGTGTGGATGTACAAAGCCTCCCGCTGCAGACGTCTGTGCCGCTCGACGCGTCTGCTGAAGCTGCGTACTCGAGCAAGGTGCTGAACGAGGTCTCAGCGGTGATCCGCGAGCGCCTGTCGAGCCACCCGATCAACGTCGCGCGCGAGCGCCAGGGCGAGCCCCCGGCGAACGTCGTGCTGCTGCGCGGGCCGGGTGAGCGCATTAATGTGCCGACTTTTGAGGAGGTGCACGGCCTCAAGGCATTCATGATCGCGCCGACGTGCATCATCGCTGGGCTTGGCATGTCGCTCGGCTTCGATCTCGTCAAGGCGCCGGGTGCCACGGGTGACTATCACTCGAACCTGTTGTCGAAGGCCGAGACGGCGCTCGGGCTGCTGGCGCACGGCACGTACGACTTCGGCTTCGTCCACGTTAAGGCGGTCGACGACGCTGGCCACGACCGCGACGTGCAAAAGAAGGTGGGGTTGGCTGTCGTGAACTGTGTGATTGCGTGTACTTACCCGCTCGTTCGCGCGCTTCGCAGATCCACTTCATCGAGAAAGCGGACGAGATGATCGCTCGTCTCGTCAGCGGCGTAAAGGAGCAGCTCGGCGACAACCAGGACGTGACGATTGTCGTCACGGGGGACCACACCACCCCCGTCAAGTACGGCGACCACACGTTTGAGCCGGTGCCTGTTGCGATCGCGCGCGTCAAGAACGTGCACCTAAACGAGAGCTTCTCCGCCGCCGACTCGTCGTCGTCCCCGTCGTCGCCGCTGATCGACGGCGTGCAGAGCTTTGATGAGCTGAGCGTCGCGCGCGGCAGTCTCGGCCGCTTCGCCGGCGACCAGCTCATGGACGTGATCAAGAAGTACCGGGTGTTCGAAGCGTAGAGTAGCGTGCCTGTCGTTGTGCTCTCTCTTGTCACGAGCGTGGGTGGCCCACATTTTTCCCCGCGATAATGAACAAAGAGGCTAGCGCTCCCTTCCTTTCCTCAACCTTGTGCTGCCGTCTTCTTCTGCGTGGCCTGGAAGCGGCTCGGCACCTCGAGCTCGCGCGGCACGGGCTGCTTGGTCTCCTCGAGCAGCTGCTTGAGCTCCTCTGCGATACCGCACTCGCTCGTGAGGAACGCCGTGACGCTGCCGCGCTGATACGAGCCGTCAGGCTGCCGACGCCTGCCCGTGCGTCCACAGCGGTGGATGTAGTCCTCGATTGAGTGTGGCATGTCGAAGATCACCACGTGCTCAACGTCAGCGAAGTCCAGGCCGCGCGCCGCCAGGTCGGTCGCCACGAGCACGTCGACGTAGCCTTCGCGGAACGCCGCGAGCACCTGAAACCGGTACGTCTGCGACTTGCCCCCATGGAGCGGCGCGGCGTGGAACTGCTCGCTCTGCAGCACGCGGGCGACAAAGTCCACGCTCTCATGCGAGTTGCAGAACACGAGCACGGGCGGCGCCTGGATCGCGCGCAGCACCTGGAGCAACCGCTGCTTCTTCTCGGCGAAGCGCATGAAGAGCACCGACTGCGCGATTTGCAGCGGCGTGCGGCCGGTCCGCTCGCGACCCATCCCGACGCGGACCGTCAGCGGGTCGCGCACGGCCGAGCGCGCGAGGCGGGCGAGGAAGTGCGGCAATGTTGCCGACCAGAGCAGCGTCTGGCGCCCGGTGGCGCTCGAGAGTTGTAGGATGCGCCGCAACTGCGGCTCCATCTCGGCATCCAGCATGCGATCCACCTCGTCGAACACGAGGAACCGCAGGCACTGGAGCGACACGGCGCCACGCTCAATTATGTGCAACAGGCGGCCGGGCGTCGCCACGACGACACGAATCGCGCCCGCGTTTTGTCGGATCAGCGCCAGCTGCGACTGCAGCGCCACGCCGCCACACACACCGAGCACCGCGAACGCGTCACCGCGGAGCAGCCACTGGGCGTCCGCACTAGCGTCGTTGTCGGCGGGGGTGCCAGAGGCGGCAGCAGCAGTAGCTGTGGGGCGGACGAAGTGGTGTAGCTCGTGGAATAGCTGCTCCATGAGTTCCCGCGTGGGCGCCACGAGCAGCGCGGCTGGGACGGCCATCGAGTGTGTTGGTTGTTGTTGGTACTGATACTGATACTGCTGGTCGCGCGCGAGCAGTGCGAGTAGTGGCAGCAGGAAGCAGAGGGTCTTGCCGCTGCCCGTGGGCGCGAGCCCCACGACGTCGCGGCCGCTCAGCGCCGCCGGGATCGCCTGCATCTGGATGGCGGTGGGCGTCGCGAGGCCGCGCGCGCGCAGCACTCTGTCGGGCGGCGTTCAGCTCTCTGTCGCTTTCACACACAGCAAACTAGCAGGCAAGAGACGCACTGTAGGACGTCGACGGGCAGTCCCATGCGCTCGAACGCGTCGACGGGCGGCGGCGCAGCTGCGGCGGATGCTGGTGACGCGCTCGCGTCGACGCTGATGTCGTGCTCCAGACGCGCCCATGCCGCCAGCTGCGCCGCGTCGACGTCGTCGTCGTCGTCTGCCGCCGCAGTGCGCAGACGCTTGGGGCGAGGAGACCCCATAATGATGTGCGGGATCAATTTGGGTTAAATGGACTTGGTCGCGGTTAATAGGTCGATGACATTAACCTGAGCGGTCGATACTCGTTCGGATGCTACCTACTTCCTACCTACCCGAACATGCGCGCGGCCGTGCGCGAGACGATACCGAGGATCTCCTCGATCTCGTCCTCGGCGAAGCGCTTCTGCAGGCTCGGGATGAGCGCCACAGCCTCCTCCACCTCCTCCGGGTTCAGGTTCGACAGGCACGCGATCTCGAACTCCTCGAGCCGGAACTCGGCCACCTGGCCCTCCACCTCGCGCTGGAACGCTAGCGACATGAGCGCTCTGAGCAGCAGCAAAGATGGCAAAGAGAAAGAGAGAGAGATGGTTAGATTGTCTGTTGGGGCGCTGCACTTGTGGACGCATGCCGGCCTCCAAGCATCACATCGACCACGCACTCTCGCAATTCCGTCACGGAGGCCTGGTTCGCCACCGGGTCCTTCGTGCCGCTGAAGCGCTGCACGTACGAGTACGTCTTCTGGAAGACGCTGCATGCATTGCAAAGAGGGTGGGTCCGTGAGCCACCCGACTTCCGACGCTGTAGCAAGTAGCGGACGCCCAGCCGCACCCCGTGAGCTGCTTCTCCTGGTTCTCGTAGTCGGACTTTTGCTTCTCGAGAATCACGGCCACCTCGGCGTTCGAGAGGCAGGTTTCGTTGCGGAAGTCGTCGCCCAGGTTGAGCTCCGCGGCGTCCTCCGTGTCGACGACGTGCTGCGGGTTGGACGACATTGTTTGCTTTTGAGGTTCGAGTCGGGAAAGCTTAGATTTTGATCCAGATCCCGCTGGGTTCCTAAACCTGTTCCAGAAGTCTAGATTTGGATCCGACACTTGTGCCATGGGCTCGGTTAACTGCCACAGCCGCATTTTGTGACAGTTTGCTACAATCGGCTTCATTTGCGACAATGGCGCTCCTGGGAACGACTGGCGCCGTGGTCGCGCGCGTGTTGCGCCGCGAGTTCTCGGCCAAAGCTGGGGCCGGTGGCGTCGCCGGTGCGGCTCCACACCTCTCTTCCTGCCTAGTGCTTGCTCTCAGCTCCTCATACATGTAATGTTTGCTTGTTTTCTTCCTCCAGGCGCCAAGATCACGGGCATCGCGCGCTTCTACAAAGAAGTGGGGGTGAAGGCCGTGGTGGACGGCGATAGCGAGCGGGAGCTGCACGCCGTGACGCTGGACGGCAAGACGGTGAAGACAGGCGCACGCACGCCCATGCGCCTGCCCAACCGCGTGCTGGCGGTCGCCGTGGCGCACGAGTGGGACGCGCAGACGACGGACATCCGCCCGGCCACCATGCCGCTCATGACGCTTGCGTCCACGGCGCTGGACCTGGGCACGACGTCGAGCGCCGCAGAGCTCGTGGACGAGATGATGCACTACTTCCACACGGACACTGTGTGCTACCAGGTCACGGCCGACCAGATGGAAAAGCTCGCAGCGCTGCAGAGCAAGAAGTGGGGGCCGCTTCGCCAATGGTTCGCCAAGGAGTTCGGCGGCGACCTCGACGTGAGCCATGGCACCATCTCGGGGCTCACGCACAGCGAGACGATCGTCAACAACGTGCGCGCGGCCCTCGAGCAGGTTGGTAGTGCGGATGATTGAGGCTGCGCGGTGGGTGTTCTCAGAGCTGACACAGCGTTGTGGGGAGCAGCTGAACGACTACGAGCTCGTATCGCTGCGTCTCGCGACCAAGGAGTGCAAGGTACGGCGATTGGCTACTGCCCCGTCAAGTGCGAGAGTAGAATGAGCTGGAAGCTCATGCGTGATCTGTGGTGGTTGCTGTTGCTGCTCCTATAGTCGCTCATCACGGCGCTCGCACTGTTCAAGCGCCACATCACCGCCAAGGACGCGATGGAGCTCTCGCGCCTGGAGGAAGAATTCCAGATTGGCCGCTGGGGAC
The DNA here is from genome assembly GCA_023334005.1 of Globisporangium orthogonon. Classification (NCBI taxonomy): domain Eukaryota; phylum Oomycota; class Peronosporomycetes; order Pythiales; family Pythiaceae; genus Globisporangium; species Globisporangium orthogonon. The sequence goes on along the minus strand of JAASFW010000001.1, from coordinate 10,982 downwards.
TCGTTGAGGGCGGCCACGACCTCGATCGCGTCAACTGCGCCGTGAACCTCTCGAGCGCGTCCACGATGCTCTGGATGCTCCAGAACGAGCAGCAGTAGGCGAGTGAGCTGTTGCTTTCACTCGTCTCGTAGGAGGAGGAAGAAGAGAGAGGCGGGTGAGCACACGATGTAATAGACAGCGACAGCGATATTGCAATGCGAACGAACGCTTCCACGTCATTGTGTTCCTTCCTTATACTCACGGAATGCAGAAGTGTACAAATGCATCGACAATCGCTCCTAAAGGGGCTGCGTACGTTGCGAGCAAGAAGCAGAGACGCTCCACGCAGCCTTGTTTCCCATCACGAGCACTCAGATGCGCAGGACGTACGCGAGGTTCGTGGTGAGCTCTTTTTCTTCTTTCGAGGTGTTCTCGGTCGAGAAGAACTGGCGGCGGAAGAGCACGACGATGACCACGATCGTCGCTACGACGAAGACTACGCAGGAAACAACGATCGCGACCGTGTGGTTCTTGCCGCTAGTGCTCTGAGTATTTGCCGCGCTGTCGCTTCCCTGGGCAGAATTTGACGGCTTGCAGACTTTGCACTCGGCACCATCGCACAGTTCGAGCGCGAGCCCGGCCGAGGACGAGTCTGTGAGCTCGCCAGCAGTGGCTGCTTTGTCAACGCAAATCGTGGTTGGCATGCGCAGGAATAGTCGGCTCGACAGCGCGCCAGGGAGGCTCGAGATCGACACGGACGGCGACAAGTACTTCTGCTCGTGCAGCAGCGCCGAGGCTTCGACCACGCGCTCGGACGGCGCTTCAGCATCTTGCATCTGCAGCACTGCGAGAGCAGCGCTTGATGCTGAAGAAGTGAGCACCATTGCAGCGATGTCACTCGGCTTGCAGCTCGCGGCGATGTGCGCGAGGAGAGTGGAGGCGCGCGTCGTCGTCGGCTCTCCGGCATCCTCGTTCCAACTTTCGTTCCACTCTGCGACTCCAAGACAGGTGGTGGTGGGATTGTCGGCGCCGGCCGCAGAAGACTGGAAACGAGCCCATCGGAACGGAACATGCTGTTCACATCAACAAAGTCCAGAGGCACATATCGCGACAAGTTAGTGACGAGTTCAGTGTTCGCTATGGTCACCAGGAGTCATCGCACCTCGTGGAAGCTGCCTTCCTGCACGAGCATCCAGCGCTCGCGGCGATACAAGAACCTGTCGCTGTCGCTCGAAGCGTATCCCTCGCCAGCGAGTTGGGACTGCAGCGTCGATCGACCGACCTCGCCGTCGCCGACCAGGACGAAGTCACTCGACGCTGTCTTCACTGCTGCCGCGACTTGGTGCGAGCTGTTCGCAGTCGATGCGTTCGCAATTCCAGCGTTTGCAGTCGGTGCCGACACCGACGGCGCGGAGAAGGAAGCGAAGAGTTTGAGACCTTTTGAGGGCGTTGATGTCTCGCCGAGTCCCCAGTGCAGTTTCGTCAGCAGCAGCAGCAGTGCCAGCGCTCGACGCGGAACCATTATCTCGCAACCTCCAGCCAAACGAGCGTCAACAAGTGGTTCTTTCTGTGCGCGTGCGCGTGCTTTCTCTCCGAAGCGAGTCGCAAAGTGATCGACCGAGCGGCCGCAGCATCGGGGCCGTTATAGTGAGCCGGTTCTGCAGCATCGCAGCACCACATTTCCAGAATGCTTTTGGTGGACTGCATGGTCCAATGGCCATGGGCTCCGAGCGCCACGAGCAGACTCGCAAGCGCAGAAAACTTTCCAGACTGACGCGCTCCTCACCACCTGACAGCGCGAACAGTGCGTCAAGCGAGCAAGCAAGTCTCGCGCTCGAGTTCGACGTGGATAGGCGAGGTCTCAGATCGAAGAAGCTCCTGACTCACTCTTCAGAAGCAACCTATCATACAGCGCATGCTTTCTCCCAGGATTGCTTTTGGCGGGCTTTTTTTGGCATTTCAAACGAAACTACTTGGAGTTTGTATGCGGCGGGCCCCCCGCTGCTGCTTCATTCGAAAGCAGACGCAGCAGCAGGCGAGCGATGGCCGCGCGGGTGCGTCGGCCGCTCTCGCCCGCCAGCGACGCCCGCCCGCTCGCTCGCTCACTCACGCACGCGGCCTTCGCGCATTCCCTCGCTTTTTTCACACAGGACATGGACGACTTGGAGGCGCTCATGCCGCGGACAAAGTGCGTTCGCTGTGCGCATTTGCTGCGGCCGGTGCGAGGAAGTGCCTGACGCCGCGCTCGGTTGCGGGCTCTGCAGGGTGGCGAACGAGCGCGCGCACGTGGACGCGCGCAGTCTGCGCCAGTACATGGAGGCGGCCAAGGTACGCGCGCAATAGGGAAGCTGCATGGCGTTCGCGAGCCTCACACGCTCTGTGTCTCTGCTGGACTGTGCGTCTCGCCTGCAGCAAGGAACGCCCAACATGATCTCCAAGTGCGTGCGCGGCTGGGCTGCTTTGCGTCGAGAGAAAGAGCGAGGTCGTTGACGTAAATGTGGGCGATTAGGCGCTCCTCCGTGATGGTCCGCGGAGATGTGCGCAAGGACGACCAGGGCTTCGAGGACATCGACGAGTTCTGGGCCGACGATGACGACTTCGATCCCAAGGACGACGACGACGAGGAGGAGGACGAGGACGAGGACGACCGTACGCGCGCTTGTGGACGGCGAATCAGCCACTGCATCAGATCTTAGAATGTGTATATCTGATAATTGGTGGTGGTGATCGTCGTCGTGACACACAGCCAGCGTGAACGTGTCGATGGGCTCCATGACCAGCGAGCGTCAGGTGCGGCTCTCGGGGCTCGGCGCGCAGAGCCACGACTTCGACTTGGGCGACGACGGGAACCTCTCGACCGACACGATGGATCTGGACGACGAGCCGGACGCGGCGGCTGCTACGACGACGACGGCCGCGAGTCCGCGGTTCTCGAAGCGCAGCACGACGTCCTCGCCTGCGCCGAGCCATGACTTCAACATGAGCATGTCGTTCGACACGGGCTCCGCGATGAAGGCGATCCCGATCCCATCCAAGCGCGCCAACTATGACCTCGACCCTGTGCGACAAATGCTCGCGAGGAAGTCGCTCCAGCCGCTGTCTCCGACTCGAGTGTCGCTGCCGCCCGCGCGCGACAGTGCCGGATCGCTCCGGTCGGACCAGAAGCGGAAACGCGATCTGTTCGGGGGCGACGATGGCGGTGCCGACGGCTTCCAGGACGGCACGAGCAGCCCGTTCTCGCCCGGTGTCTCGCCGCTTTCGAACGGTGCGTGAGGCTGTCTATCTGTTGAGCTCTGGTGTCATCTCCAGCCAGTTTAAATGATGGTTGTGTATCTAACGCAGCGAGCGAGCGCGACCTCGACGCGATCAAGCTCTCGACCAAACGGGGGTCTGCTGGGTCGCCCATCGTCAGCAAGAAGCTGTTCACACGCGGCAAAGAAGCGGATGCCAAGCGTCCGGCGAAGGGCAAAAGCCAAAGCAAAGCGGCGGTGGCGGGCGCATCGACGAAGTCCTCAGTAAGTAAGGTAGCAAAGCCTGTGAAGAAGGCGACGAAGCGGAAGAACGCGCAGAAGGCGACGGCAGCATCCGACGACTCGATGGACCAGCAGACCGACAACGACAAGTCCATCACCGCCAACACGAGCGACGAGGACAACGACAATGACGCTGACAGCGACTTTGAGCTCAAGCGAGCGAAGAAGGCTCGCAATGGACGCACAGCAGCGGCGGCGTACACGCGCAACATCTTCGATGACTCGACCGACGTCGACGACGACGAGGCTGCTGGTGTCCGGCGGTCTAAGCGCCGGCGCTTCAAGCCGCTTGCGTGGTACAAGGGTGAGCACTACATCTATGAGCGTCGCGAGTCAGGCGTGGGGCTTGTGATCCCGACCGTGGCGGGCATCGAGCGCGCGGGCACGTCGACGCCCACAAAGACCGCGCGCAAGTACACAAAGCGCGTCGGCGCCGCGCAGAAGGCGATCAAAGCGTTCCCGCGCTCGCAGCTGCCGAAAGACCTGAAGTACCAGGACGGTGAGTGGGCGGAGCTGTACGACACGACGGCGGGCTGCGTGAACAGCATGAACGTGATCTGCCGCGCGAGCGAGATCCAGCACCGCGAGCTCCCGAGCGTAGACGGCGAGCAGCCCGGGTTCGCCGGCCAGAGCTTCAACCTGCGCAGCGTGTACCCGTTCTCGCGCTGGATCTGCGGGCGCCTGGGGCTGCCTCCGGGCGCTGCGAAGGAGGCTGAGAGCGTGGGCGACGCTGTGCAAGTGTTCTACGTGACGAGCTGCCAGCCCAAGTCGGTGGAGGTGGCGTTCGGGCCCGTCACGGACGAGTACTTCGACACGTCCAAGGCGACGCGGTTCCTGCTGAACCCCGGCGACGAGTTCTACGTGCCGTCGCGCAACGCCTATTATTTAAAAAACTACTCGTCGGCGACGGCGTGCGAGCTGCACTTCACGATCATGAAGCCCGACCTGCCGGCGACTGTCGTGACGGCTTCCTCTGCCGCTGCTGGCGCGGGTTCGGATGCGGATGCTGCATCCAGCGATGGATCGCCCGACGCAGCGGACGCGAACGTCAACATGCGAAGATCCAAGAAGACAAAGCGCCTCAAGCCGTGAACGTCGCTATGTCAGTGTTGGGTGGTCTTCGTTGCCTAAGAGACGGTAGAATTGGACACTTGTTGGTAACACGTACGCTACGACTACCGCTGTCGTCACGGTCGGCGCCGCCTCCATGAGCATCCATCCATCTATCCATCGATCCATCCATCCATCCATCCACCCATCCATCCATCCATCCGATCTCGCTCCCTCTGGAGATTGACGACATCGCGAGTTGAGTGAGGCTCAGAGAGCACTGTCGCCCAGATGTTCTCCAGGGTGTTCTGCTTGGCCAAGCGAACATCAAGTCGGCTGTTCGTCAGGACACCGAACACACGCATCACGACTCCAGAGAGCGCAGCGAGTCCCCTCCTGACTCTCGTCGTGCTGGTCATAACGGAGAAGTCTGAAGGCGTCGTTGCTCATGCAGCCGCATGACACACAAGGAGGTAGCGAACCAAAATGCCCATGTATTCATTCTACTTGGGCGAATAAATGGAGGGGGCGCTGACGCCTGCGTCCGGAGCCTCGTGCGTGTGTCGGTCGTACTGGTACATCGTCGTCTATCTGTCTCTGTGGGATACTCTACCTAGCCTAGTGTTTCTTGAAAGTGCTGCTGCTGTGTGGTGTATGTGCGGTGGGATCAACGACGGCGCAGCTTCAGTTCGCCGCCCCGCAGTGCAGCTCGTGCAGCTGCGAGCGCGTGAGCCGCAGGTCGAGGCTTGCGCCCCAACCGCACATCTGCTCGAATGAGTCGTGCGTGAGCTCCACCTGCTGCACGATCTCCTCCGAGCTCGGGTGCTCCACGAACTTGAGTGTCTTGGCGAACGTGAACGGCACGTGACCAACTGCCGAGTGGCACGCGTCGCGCTCCGCCATCGAGTCCCCCACCGACACGAAGTTGTAATACACCGCTGGCTCGCTCGCGGCGACCGCCGCTGCTGTTTTGGCGTCGCTCTGCTGCATGAAGCACTTGCGCGCGATGAGCTGCATGACTTCGTGCTTCCAGCTGTTCGAGTCGCCCCCAACGCCGAACGTCTGCTCATACCAGCTGCGCGCCGACACAATGTGGATGTCGGCGAGCTCGAGCACCTGTTGCACGCTCGGCAGGTAGAGCGCGCACGACATCTCAACCCAGCCGTACTCGGCAGCGGTCACGACGAACACGGGGCCATACGACACGGCCTTCCGCAGCAGGCGTACGACGTTTGCCTCGATGAGCGCCAGCATGCGGCGCTGCTCGCGCGTCGCCAGAATCTGGTGCCCGCGGTACTTGGGTAGCAGGTTCTCCGCGTGCAGCCATGAGCTCGGGCAGAGCGTGTCGTCCCAGTCGAAGACCACGACCGTTCGCTCGCGCACCGACGCCGAGGACGCGGCGGCAGACACGGCGCCAGCAGACAAAGCCCCATTGCTGCTCGTGTGGCTCGCGGCATTGGCCGCCGCCGCGCGCTTAAGCTGTTGCTGCTGCTGCTGGCGCAGGCGGTGCTGGCGCAGCGCCGTGTCGTCAAGGAAGACGCGCTCGCTGGGCGCGCGCATCGTGTCGACGGTCGAGAACGCCATGTGCGCGGGGCTGCTGGGGACGGCTTGGCGACGACGACGACGGCGTCGACGGCGGCTGGCTGGCTGGGTGGCTGGCTGGCTGGCGGCGACGATGGCGATGGCCACTGTGCCCGGCGAGAGAGAGAGGTTCGCTTTGCGGCGACTTTTTTGCAAAGTGAAAAGGCTCTTTCGGCTCGAAACAGAGTAGTTCGAGGGAAGGGGGCCGGCTTACAAGTGGTGCGTTCAGTTAGTATGAGTTCCAGTATCGCGACATGGCTCCCTATCCACCACACCAGAGACACACGAGGCGACTGGCCAGAAAACGTGCGAATTCGAGGACGGCAGAAGTTGAATGCTGCTACTACATCGACGAATGCATAAAAAATCCGGCAATCGAGCGATCAAATGCGTGCATCGTTTTACCCTAACATCCAATGATTGGTAGCAATAGATGGAGACTTGGGGAGGAAAGAAGACATACACTCTCACGCTTTTTCCACCAATCCGAGCGGTGCGTCAAGTCTGGCGTGCGTGGAAACTGGGAGGAGCGAAAAGTGGATACCCCTCTTAGTGTTCTTGTCGTCGTTTTGTTACTGCACTGGTTATCAAGCAGGGAGCTTTACTACATGGAGCATGAACTTGTGCATGCGCTACTTGTTACTCATGCGCGCTCACTGCGCTCCAAGCGAGAGCTTTGTGTCGAGCTGTTAACGGCCAAAACCTTATTTGATACAGAGATGTGTGTTTCGAAAACTTGCTGAAGCGTGTAACCGTCGTAACTGTCGGTTTCATAGCGGTAGTCTATGAACAGTGTCTATGCAGTACAATGCTATTTTAGCGAGAGAATGCTTCGGGTCACTGCACGTAGCCAATTCACGGGGGCGGACCACACGATATTTCAAGCAGACTTTTGACCCAATGAAGTCCAATCAAGAAGGCCAATTTGCGAGGTGACCGCCACACCATGACTCGCGATAGCATGAAGGATATGACATGCACGAGATGACCGCAAAAGCGCGACCGCTCCACTCGATCGCCACTATGCGCTGTGCCAACTTCTGGAAATGTCGCTTGTAGCAGCGTTGCGCGCGGCTTTGCATTTTTCGCGTTTCCCCCGCACATTCGACTCGGTTCGACTCGGTTCACTATAATCAGATTCCCTCAGCTTTGGAAAAAATGCTCCAATGTTGAGACACTGTTCGGACTCGAAGAAGTTGTCTTCTGCTGATTTAGCTAGAAGTGAAAAGAGCTATAAACCTAACCAGGGTGTTAAACACCTCAACAAAGTGGAGCTGGCACCTGCTTGTTCGGTCACCTTGTTCGGTGCGTCATCCTACACTCGCTTCGCGCTCTCAGCCTCTAGCCCGGCAAAACAGAACTGGTTCCTTCAAGAACTTGACCGCTCTGCCGTCGCTCCTTCACTTCTTTCGCCTGTGATAGCGTTTTCAGATACGCGAGGATCTCGGGGATATGGCTGTGGTTCGCTTCGAGAAACTCGCGCGCAGGTTTCCAAAACGCTGGCTGGAACTGCATCTTGTGCGACCGCAGGCACCAAAGCAACAGCGAGAGCTGGTATCCTCTCAGCAGATGCGCCTTCGCAGAATACCCTTGGTGGAGCACGGCAAGCTCGAGCACGTTCGGGTCGATCACGAGGTTCCCGAACGAGTTCATCAGCACAACCGTGCCGACAGTCGTGTACGACAGCGCTTTCGGTGTCTTCGGCGGTAGCTTCGTGACCACGTCCGAGGCATTTACAAATGCAAATGTTGCCGGCACGGCGCGGTTATACTTCTTTTTGAACGCTGTGTTCCCGACGCGAGGACACCCAAATGTGGTGCACGTGACGTTCGCGATCTTGAGCTGCACGACGAGATCGAAGCTGCAAAGCGCCGCCAGTGCGCCTCCGAGGCTATGACCAGTCACGAGGATCTTGCGCGGCTCGTGGCTGTGCAGCTGCTTGACTCGAGCGAGCACGCGCTTTTCAACGGACAAGTACGCTGCGTAGAAGCCGGAGTGGACTTTCGGCGGATTCCGTTTGCACAGCAGCCAGTGGAGCCAGGTGCGCTTGGAGCTAACAGCAGCAAACTCGGCGTTGTTAGCACGTTGCGACCTCGCTGTCAGCGATGGCACCTTCGAGAAGTCGAGGTGTTTGGCTGTCAAGTGGAGCGCCATCGCGGCGTTCAGATCTGTTCTCGCGTTCTTCTTGCTCGAAGTCCCACGAAACGCAACCGCGATCCATGTTGCGGACTCCAAGATGAGACAATGCGTGTCTGTGACCTTGTCTTGGATGATCTCAACGATGGAGAACTCCGGGTCGCCCACTAGCGTCTGGATATGCGCGATTTCGGATTGAGGGTCCTTGAATGCACTCTCGTGTTTTCCGCAGGCGTACACAAGTTGTGTGAGATTGAACGCGGTGATCTGTATGGCCATGATGAAGTGCGCTGGATCAATTTGTTCGATATCGCGCAGGTTCGCAAACTTCGTCTTGAGGTGTACGTCCGACTCGTACAGGAAGTACTTGATTCGTTGGTGTTTGATTTTGATTGTGTTTGATGCAACGAACCAGCCCTTGAGCCCCACCGAGTCGTCGGGCAGAGCGCAAAACATGGCAGCGACTAGCCACACGGCCACGCAGAACAAGAAACCGAGCTGGAGCTGCACAGCTCCAAGCTGGACCACTCGGATCGCTCTCGCCTTGCCGTCGTCGCGGTCTACCTCATTGAAGAACCGATCGAACGGAGTTATCCACGCAGCGATGTGACCGCCGACCGTGATGTACACCACTGTGTCGCGAAAGTAGAGCACGAATACGTGGAACTCGGTGAAAATCCGAGCAAACTCCTCGACGAAAATGTGCTGGAACGCCCTATGTGCACACGCGCTCTTGTAAAACGCGATCGCGAGCAGCACTGCATCGTACGTCGTGATCACGATGCTATCCACGAGCAAGAACGGTTGCTGGATCTCCTTTTCATGCTGTCGAATCAAGCGAGCAGGTGTGATGAAATTCGTCATTGGAAGAAAGTCGAACACGACCGAGTTTCGCCACCCTAGAGCAATGCGAAGCGCAATGTAGATGAGAATTAGCACTGGAACGACTTGAGAGAAGCGTTTGCTGCTGATGTACTGGATGCAGCGCCATTTGCTAGTTCGTTGTTCGCCAGGTTCCAGCGTAGGTTGCTCGATAACCGACCAGCCCGCGACCAAGTTGATGTAGAAATCGCTCAGATGTGTGAGAAGGAAGTAGACAAGCGCTGCCATCAGAGTGTTGGTCGTTCCCATGAGCTCCCGACTGATACTCGAGCGCGGATGCAGCGCATTCCACGCGTTCGACGCGAGTGAAAGCAAGGAGAACACCCATGCGAACCCCGCCAACCGAAGAATCTCAATCTGGATGCGCTGGCGTCTTGAGTACAGCAGGATTCGGCGGATATACAAACTCGATACGAGGAGCATCGTCAGTTGGATCGTGGCGTCCATCAAAACGCCTTTTCCTCCGAGGTCATCTTGGCTACTCTCGCTCTCTGCGCCCTGCTGAGTATAGGGTCCTGCAACGCCAAACAGGATTTGCATCACCATGCCTGCGATCACGACAGCTCGGACAGACATATGAAGAATTCGGATGTCTGACGTTGCCAGTGTGCCCAGTTTCAGGTGCGAATGCTCGGTGACCTTAAGCACGTTCCGCTTGAGTGCTTTCCTGTTGAATGCCGCGGACTTCCTCGGCACATACGCTGTAACGCGCGCCTCGTCATGTACCAGGTGCTTTACGACGCCGGTAGGCTGTCTGTGAGTCTGGTGGATGGGAGTGGTGATGATGAGTTCGTCGAGCCGCTGCTGTCGCGCTCGTCCTTGGCGTGCTTCCGACAATGAAGGAGCTGGGATTTGAGGCACTGCAGCACTGCTTTCTTTCGAAGCGCCGAAGACGCTCGCACTATCGCGAAGTCCATCGTTGTCAACTATGTGATCGCCATCGTCACAAGTACCGGGAATCGCCGGTGTCCAGCACCCTTCGCCGGTGTCAAGTGTGAAATCAACTTGTATCTCATGTACAGGCAGGCGGAACGAATTGTCTTCCTGCACCGGAATCACCGCGCCAGCAGCATTAGCACCAGAAGCAGCATCAGTCCGCATTCGCGCTTCGTCCTGCTTCCCCGATTTCGCTTTGCAATGAGTACAGAGCGACAATTTCACGAAGTCACAAATACCAACTATATTCAGACACACCGCGTGGTCCACACACCACGTCACATTACAATCAGGTGCAATTTACACAATCTACGTCTCAGCACATTGTCCAGACTACATCGAATAAATCATCACAGAGTTCTTGCGAAAGCTTCACGTGCGTCGAGCGCACATGAGCTCAGATCAAGCTCTGCCAAACATGACCACGATACCCGATCTGCTTCGCTGTGTCGCTTTCAAGCACTCGACATTCCTCGTCACGCCGGAGTCACCTCGTCAGTCGTTGGAGTCTGTACAGCAGCAGTAGCAGCAGCAACTCGAGCTGCGATTCGAGATGGAGCAGTGTGCTGCTGCCATACATGCGATCCCCACAGAGGCGAGGATCCTCGCCAGCTGCCACCTGATCAAGGTCTTCTTGAGTCAGTCGGCAGAACGCGCAGCTGACCGCCTTCTTGTTCGAGCAATGGCAGAGCTGTTCGTCAAACGATGGCTTGTGGGAGCTGGGAGCAAGGGGAGGAAGGACGACGAGAGGTCTCGAGTGCAGCGTCTCGTCCGGAGCAGTGCGGATCCTGGTCTTGAGAGAAGTATCAGTGCGTACAGGCGTGATCACGCTCTCGTCGAGACCTACCGCAACCCGATGCTCGTCAACTGGTCAGCATCGGAGTC